>JAQZBX010013242.1:0-40095 GCA_029593785.1 Cabassous unicinctus | reverse complement strand
GGTAAATATCATCAAAATTTATAAAAGTGTATAGTCTAAAATGTAAACCATAGTGTAAACCATTGACCATGTTTAGTAGCTATGTTTCACTCTTTGTATTTCCGTTATAACAAAGCTACCCTCCACATGTAAAATGGTATGGGGGGAGGAAAGGGGGAGGATGTTTGGTATATGAGAGTCTCCTGTATTCTGTGTGTGACTTTGCTGTGACCCAAAATTTCTTTGAAAACTAAATGATAAATAGTGAGATACTGTGAAATGAGTGGGGGAAGGTGCCACAGTACAGACAGGACACTAGATATTGTAGTGATGAAAGGCAAAATGTCAAAAAAAAATTTATTTAATTTTTAAAAATATTTTTCATTGTTTAATATACCAATATTTTATATTTATTTTATTTTTAATTTTTTAAAAAAATTATCTATTTTATCCCTTATATTTAAACTTATTATTATTTCATTCTTCTATTATTTGTATTTGGCTATTGTAATGACTTCATCTTTGAAGAGGCTTTGGATCACAGAAAGGTTACAACTGGGCTTGGGGAGGATCATTGGTGTGGGGTGTCAGGGACAGGGAATGCATGGGAGGAAGTTCACCTGAGAATACATATAAGGTATATAAAAATGTACAAATGCTCATTGGGAGGGGTGGGAAGTGGGGTATATGGGAATCCCTATATTTTTGTGTAACATTTATGTAATCTAAGTATCTTTTAAAAGATAAAAATAAAAAAAAAATACATTGACAATTTTGTGGAAAAAAAAAAAGAAGTATTTATTTGGGGTGAAAGCTTACATTTACAAGGACCTAAGGAGTACAAATCAAGGTTGCTTTCTCACCAAAGTCAGTTGTCATGTATTGAAGCAAGTTGGCTGCTGATCTCTGTGAGGAGTCAGCCTTCCCCTCTAAGCTTCCTTTCTCTCAGCTGCAGGCTGGCATAAGACTTGTCTCTCTGGGCTTACTCTCTCTCCTGGTATAGGGCCCATTTCTTTCTAGGCCTTCTACATCAGTCTTGGCTCTCTATCTAAGGTCAGCTGCAAACTATCAGGTAAATGGCTCATCTCTCCCTGGGACTTCAGGATCAAAATGACAGAGGTCTCTCTTCCTGTGTGTCTTCTTGAGTGTCCATTTATATCAGCCCAGCAAGGGGGTGGGGACTCACCCTGACTTACATCTTATTGATGCAGCCCAAACAGAAGTCCTGAATTGATTTTATTAAGTAAACTTAATCAGAGGCCCCTCACTGGATTTGATACAATCAGAGTGTATAATACCCAGAGGAATAGGTTAGTTTGCAAACAATATTTTTCTTTTTTGGGATTCACAAACATAATCTCAAACTGTCACATTTAGATATGATGAAATGAACATCTTAAGTGATGACTTTTAACAAAATGTACATCTATGTAACCCAAATGCCTGTCAAGTTATAGACCATTAAACTTCACTCATGATTTTCCCTCTTGGCAATTTCCAGTTAATCCCCATCTATATCCTCACTTTTTCCATAGTGGATATTTTTCACCTGTTCCAAAATTTCATATTAATGAAATCATATAGTATGTGTATTCAGTAAGGCTTCTTTCACTCAGCATAAGGACATTATGTGTATCCATAGTTCATTCATTTTATTACTTAGTAATCTTCAATTGTGTGAATTACCACAGATTGTTTATCCATTCTCCTTTAAATGGAAACTTGGTCTTTTCCATCTTTTGGCTATTTATAAATATTTTAATGAATGTATTTGTAGATATCTTTTTGTGGGATTCTCACAGAAGTTGGGGGCAAAATGCTTTCCATTATTTATTGGGAGCCAGAGATGAGAGGGGAAAACTCCAATATTCACACAAGTCCCAGCAGATACAGGTATTCTCTCATATAAGTGTTTTGTGCCACTGCTGTGTTTCTATTCCTGACTATGCCTTAGAGAGAGCTAGAACTGGTGAACATTACTAATCAATTTCTCTGGTTCATGTTTCTCTTTTACAGCATAGTGTTTAGTACTCAAGTTCCTTTCATGTGGAGAAAGTGGAATGGTTATCCTATTTTACCTTTATCCTGGGCTCAGATTATGGGAAGACTGAAGAGAGGAGTGATTTATTATAAGGAATGGGCTCACAAGACTATGAGGTCTGGCTAGTCTGAACTCTGAAAGGCAGGCCACAAGTGGGAAACACCAATAAAGGTGATGCTAAATTTAAATGAGAATTCCACAGGGGAAGCTGACTAGCTGAATGTGAGGAGAAACTTTTCTTTCTGATATATGAAATCCTAAATTCTGGCTGTTAAAAACCTCCAGTTGATTAGATGAGGAGACATCCAATTTTGTTGGCTATAGATGCAATCAGTCTTAGATGCAATTAACAGATTATAGATGCAAAGTCCATCCAGAATATGCCCTCACAGCAGCAATCAGGCCAGTGCTTGCTTACACCAAAACTGGACACCAAAACTCAGCCAAGATGATGCATGAAATCAACCTTCACAAGTACTGATATTAAGACTGTATCAATTCAAACCAGATAGTTATAAATTTAGAATAATAAGTGTAATAATATCATAACTACAAAGAACATACCTCAAAATGCTCACAAAATGGAATGAGAAGGGAATCAAAATGATTCAATACAGAAGATCAAATAAACACAATAAAGGTGGTATTGGAGGAAATGAGGGACACACACGGTATAAGACATATAAAAACAAATTGCTAAATGGCAGAAGGAGCACCTGCTTTTCCAGTAATTACATTAAATGTAAATGAATTAAACTGTATCAAAAGGCAGAGTTTGGCAGAATAGCTGTCCAAAATGATTATCCAATATTAAGGTGCCTAGAAGAGTAATTTTAAGTCTGAATAAATAAGTTGAAAATGCAAAGATGGAAATATATTGCATGTGAATAGCTGAGGTGAGTATACAAATATCAGCCCAAATATAATTTAAGATAAAAACTTTTACAAGAGATGAAGGACATAATATATAACTTAAACAAAGAATATAGAATATATTGTCCAAGAATATAGAAAAATTACTAATAGAGATGCATCTAACAAGAGAGCCTCAAAACATATGAAGTAAATTTTGTCAGAACTTAAGGGAGAATTATACAATTCTACCATAATAATTAGAGACTTCAAAACTATTTTGATAATTGATAGAACATCTAGAGAGAAAACCAATAAGGCCATAATGACTTGAACAACACTATAAATCAACTAGAGCCAACAGAAATATACAGGCAACTTTCTCCCATCAAAAGAAAAATGCACTTTCTTCAAAAGAACACATGTATCCTTCTCTAGGAAAGACCATTTGTTAGGGCACAAAACAAATGTAGATTAATTTAGAAAGGTTGAGATTATACAAAATATGTTATCTGGGCACAATGGAAAAAAGCAAGAAATCAATTACAAGCAAAACAGAAAAAAATCACAACTATTTGCAAATTAAACACTACACTTTTAAGCAACCAATGGATCAAATTAGAAATCACTAGAGAAATTATAAAATGTTTAGAGATGAATGGAAACAAAAACAAAATATATTCCAAGTTATGAGATGCAGTGAAGGCAGTTCTCAGATGGAAATTTATAGCTGTAAATACCCACCTTAAAAATGAAAAAAAGGTATCAAATAAATAACGTCTAAATTTGTAGTGTTAGAAAAAAATGAGCAAACTAAAAATAAAAAGGGCCAGTGAAAAAAAATCATAGTGATTAGAGTGGAGATAAATGAAATTGAGAAGAAAAAAATCAATAGAGAAATTTTAAAAAGCCAAAAATTCATTCACTGAAAAATCAATAAAATTGAATAAATTTAGCTAGACATACAAAGAAAAAATAAAGAGCAGATAGAAATAACTAAATCAAGTAGAAGTGGTGGAATCACTACCTACATTTCAGAATGATCAGTTAATGAGATAAAATAGCCAAATTATTTAAAACACAAATGTCCTAGGTTAAACAAGAATAGAAATTTAACAACAGATCTTTAACAAAGAGATTCATTCCATAATTTAAAAAATTTCCAACAAATAAAAGTCCATGATAAGTTGGGTTCACTGGTGAATTGTACCAAACATTCAGAGAATTAACAGAAATCCTGGCGGCCAGGTGGTGGAGGATGTGGGACGTGGGAAGCGTGATGGGAAGCCGGGGCAACCCGGGGGAGCAGGTCCAAGGGTGGCTCGGGCAGGCACATACGCGGGCATAAGCGTGTGCACACGCCTGGGGACCAGGCGCCCACCCAGCTGGCTGAACCCGAGAGGACGGAGAGGCGATGTGGAGGCGGCAGGATCCTGGAGGTCAAAGGTGGTGGCAGCTGACCCAACCATAGCTGCCGAGTTGGGGCCGCGCTGGGGCTGTGGCTGCTGCCGCCTGAGGAAGGAAGGTGGGGACGGCTGTGTAACACCAACCCTGAGCGGAAGGTAAAGGCCATCGGTGCCCTTCTCAGGAACAGGTAGGGCAGGACCGATTCAGCTGCCATGGCTTGCTCAGCTTGCTCTTCCCCTCAAGGTAATCACAAGGTGAATGTGTGAATTGTGTGTTTCTGCGTAAAATTAAACAGAGATATTGTCATTTCTTTGGACCATCATGCATGGCACCTATTTTGGTTCTACTAATTTAAAACAGAGATTTTTCATTCACCTGGGTAATTGGTCTAAGGAATTTTTGCAGTGAGAAACCATGTCTTGCCTTCTTCATATGGAAATGTCATTGCATTTTAAAAGTCAAATGCAATGACATTGTTCTCAGCATGGAGGGGCATTAGCTGGCTAACCCCGAGAGGCAAAAGTAAGATGAACAGAGCAGCCAAGTATAGTCGATTTCTTCTCTGCCTCTATCTGTTGACTATTTCCTACCCAGAGGTTAACAACACCCATTTCCTGGGAGGCAAGTGGGTGGGGTGGGGGGAGGAACACTGAGGCTCAGGTTGGGCTTCTGCAAGTTAACTTTTCTGTGTCTGCATTCTCCTGTCAAGCGGGCATATCACCCATCTGCCAAGGTTGTTCTGGGGTAGCCCAGGCAAATGAAACCTCACAAGGGACAGGTGCTCAGCAGCTGGTGGTGGCCCTGCCCCCCTGGGCACCAGCCCCGCTGGCCCACCCTCCTCCTCGGGCCCGGCCAGGCTGAGGCGACTGCCTTGAAGTCGTCCAGGCGCCGCAGCAGCCTGGTGCCCTCGGGGTCCAGCTCCTTCAACTCAAACAGCACCTAAAAGTGGTCGAGGCTGCTCTGCATGTGCTGCAGCCTCTTCTTGTTCACCAGCCCACAGCACAGGAACTTGAGCTCGGTCAGGTCTGCACTCGTCAGGCTGGCTGATATCGAGTGCAGCAGCACCAAGAATGGGTCCATGGTGGCAGCCTGTAGGCAGTTGCCTCTGGGGCTCTTCCAGTCCCGCTACACCTGGCCTGGCCCTGTGACCCATAACCCCCACTCACCCGAGGACCACGGACCCAGAAGTGCCCGGTAACCCCACCTAGTATTTACTCTTAATTTTGAATCTCTTCTTTTGTTTCATCTGTGACATTATGTCCCTTAACAGTTGCCCTCCCCAGTATCCATTCTCTCCTTTATCCATTGTGTGGTTTGACTAACAGGTGCACCATGATTTTTCTGTCATTTAGAGAATCAAACTCTCCTGGCCATGTTGTTGGGTGCAGGCCCTAAATAGGTGCAGTAAGAATGAGGCCAAGGATAGTAATATGTGGGTGTGAGGTAACTCACTGGAATCATTTCCCTACTTTAAAATAAATGAATTTGAGGACAGACTGATGTACAAAAGCTAATGGAACTTAAAGGACAGCAGAAAAAATATAACAGTTTTAGAGTGGACACTGATAATAACAAAATATATGTGTGTCATGAACTCTTGTGTGACCCGAATAATGGAGAAAAGATCACAGATTACCTAAACTAACCACAACAGATTAATAGAATACATACTCAAATTTTGCACAAAAATGAACTCAAATGGATCATTAAACTAAACATAAAATGAAAACATATACACACTCTGCAAGAAAATATATGAGGAAAAAACTAGGTGAAACTGGATTGGAAATAAGATTTTGAGGGGCTTTTTGTTCACTTAATTTTAAAAATTAGAATAGTTGTAAGTTTACAGAAAATCATGTAACAAATACAGGTTTCCCTTATATCCCCTCTATTATTAACATTTTGCATTAATGTGGTACTTTGATACAATTGATGAAAGAGTATTATAATTATAGTATTAACAATACTGCATAGTTTACATTAGGGTGTATTTTTTCCCAATATACCACCCTATTATTAGAACCTTGCCTTAGTGTGTATATGTGTATGCCACATTTTGTTTATCCATTATTTGACTGATGGAAATTTGGGTTGCTGCCATCTTCTGGCAATTGTGAAATCATCAGTGTGCAGATATCTGTTTGAGTCCTTGCTTTCAATACTGTTGGGTATATGCCTATTAGAGGGACCACCAGATCGTATGGTAATTCTGTACTTAAAAAATGATGGGGACAAGACAAAAGAAATTCATTTGTTTTTTCCTTCTTGACAACCTCCATTGGCCTCAATGAAAGTGAGTGTTGGCTGTGAACAATCCCAGCAAGTATTCTATTTGTTTGAAAACCCTTGTTTGAAGGGTATAAATTGTAGGTCATTTGTAAATGACATGTCTAGGTAATGGTATCAGTGTCATTTATCCACAATAATCTTAGTTATGTGTGTGTGTGTGTGTGTGTGTGAGAGTGTATATGTCTCAGTTTAGACTTAATATTCTTTTGAATATGGACCCATAGTAAAGAGTATCTCTGGTAAATGTTACTTTTTAATTAAGATGTGGCCCAGCTGGATGAGACTAGATCTAAATCCACATTGTGGCTAAATCCACATTGTGGGAGGCCTTATAAAGAGAAAGAAAAGAGAAGCTTGAGTCAGAGAAAGCCACAAAGAGGAAGCAGAAGCTGGAAGACAGCAGGAACTCAAAGGAGAAAGGAGAAAGCATCACTATGAGATGGGAAAGCAAAGAACCCCAAGGCTACTGCCAAACCAGCATCTGAATGTTTCCAACCCCAGGAAGAAACATGCCTACTAACCACAAAAAAATAAGACAATAAATTCACCTTAGATAAACCAATCCACTTTCTCCAAATGAAAGCTATCCATGGCCTCATAGGAGTTTTAGTCTGTACTAGGTTTGAGACTTTTCTTAGAAGACAGGACATTAGCTTGCTGGGATCAATAGGACATGATTGACAATGAGAAATAATAATATAGAAATTGAATACCTTTCCCAAACAGTAATCCCCTGAAATTAAAATAAGAAATGGAACATATTTATACATAGCTTTGGCTATAAATCACAACACACATCACTCTTACACAAAAATTTGGTATTACTTTTGTTCACATTCCATTTTAAGACCATGGATTTGAGTGTGTAGTAATGTTGAAATTTTTCTGCATCAAAGTTTGTTACACATCAGTCAAGGTAAAAAAATGCAGCACTGATTACTCTAGACATTGTAAACAAGTGCAAGAGCAGACACTGCTGATTAGGTCACAAAAATCACTTTTGGATGAGCAGCACTTTTCCTTTATGGAAGACATTGCAATTTTATTTTCTTATGTTTCTTTTATCTTTGGAAAACAGGGCTAAACAAAATCTTCAAGTCTCATATTCCACTGGATGATTAAAATCTTTAGTTTGTGTCAACTCTCTTAAGATCTAATAGGGAGGGAAAATGAAAATCCTAGTGAAGGACTGTGCTTTCTCCCATTCTTTCCTCTGTTCTTCAACAAAAATTTAAAGTGAAAATCGAGCCCCATAAACATTACATTGACTTTGTTTTGAAATCTAAAAACTTAGCAAGTGTCAAAACATATTGTGTATATCACTAGTCTCAGCATATATTTGTTAGTTCAATACAAATCATGATCTCACATACTACTTTCAGTTCTCTAGATTGTTTAGACAAAGTTCACTGCCCTGTTCAAATACACAAGCAGAAAACAGATGTCTCCCCTTTGAACTCCTTTAAGTCACACCACTATGGTTTAGAAAGGATGGCAATCACAGCCTCCAAGATTTTCAATCCACAACTACAAACTTGTGCACACACATGCACATACCACACACACATACCCACATGGAACACACAGAATTAACAATGCTCTCATCAACACTTTTTACAAATCAGAAAGCCTACTTTCATCATTGACTTCTAAAAGAAAACTGTCTTGAATTTAATTTTTTTTAAAACTTAAGACTTCAATATTAAATCTACTGCATCATTTTTTCCATGAAAAAAGTAGAAAAGTTAATTTAAGAAAAATAAAATGGAAAAACTTGGTGTTTTAATCTGACACAAGGCTGCCAATGCAAAGTATCAGAAATGGGTTGCCTTTTATAATGGGAAATTTATTATGGCAAATGCTTACACAGTTCTGAGATGAAAATATCCAAATCAAGGCATGATCAGAGATGCTTTCTCACCAAACTCAGTTACAGGTGATCCTGGCATCCTGTCATGTGGGGAAGCAAGATGGCAGCTGACCTCTGCCTAGGTCCCTGCCTCAAAGTTTACCATCTCCCAGAGCTCAACTGTGAGTGATCAGGCATATGGCTTGTCTCTTCAGCTCCATGGGCCAGCCTCTTGGGGGCTTTGTGCTTCAGCTTCAGCTGCCAGCAATCCTCAAACCCTGTCTCACATGGTGGGATCAAAATGTTGGCTTCCTTTTTCTGTGTGTCTCCTCTCTGTGACTCTGTTCATATAAGGCCCAGGAAGAGGATGGAAACTGAACCTGGAGCACACATCACTGATGTAATACAATCAAATGAAACTAATCAAGTGATATAATCAAGGTCCCTTAACCAAACCTAATGCAATCAAAGAGTCTCTCACACACAGGAATGGAGTAGTTAAAAAACAATCTTTTTTTAGATTCACCAAACTCAAACTATCACACTTGGGAAATCACTCCCTTATCAAATAAGTTTATGAAAAAGCATTTATACAGAAAATATGTCAATAGAAGGAAAAAACCTGCACTCACAGGGTTGTGCACATCATTTTTTCTAATAAATAACAGTTGGAAGCAATGCAACATCCAGTACTAGAAATCTCTCTGTTTGACATGCAGACTCTTACATAGTCCCATGGGCCACTGGTTTCTTAAGTCCAGGGCTTCACTGAAGCAACATCTCCAGAGGGTAAACCTCAAGTCTTCTGCAGTGGGGAGGAGATATGGCTTTTTGACCATTCTCTACTCAGATTTCCAGGTAATCCTCCTATTCTTACCCCACCTTTTCCACCACAGGGTACCTGATGTGTTTCCAGTTCAGAGCCTTGCAGAGATCAGCAGCATAAATCAGCATGCTTGTGCTACTGCCATTGCTGCCTCAGGTTTGGGTTTTCTACTGTTTGCTAACAAGTTACTAGTCATATATGCAAATTCTTGCTTTCAAAATTTTACTCTTTTCTCCTTGTGTCTTCTATTTATCTTTGTGCTTCAACCTTTTAAATTAATTATTTTATTATCATTTCAGTGAAGTTATGTGAGAAAACAGAGGTAAATGTCTATATTCTCAGTGTCTCATAAAATCCTTATACTAATGTTCAAACCCTTTTTCATCTAATATTTTAGAACTTTTAGATGATAATATTTGTGTGCATGTGTGTTGTGAACTGAGGAATGAGCACTGGACTCAGATTCTTAGTGGAGCCTAAATTTTATACACATATAATATTTTTTAATCCCAAATATAATTTTCCTTATTCTTTTGCCCTCATATTTTAAATTTCTGTGAGTTTTAAGATATTTCTTTTGCAAATAATATTAAATCTTTTTCAAACCAAGTGCACTTTCAAAGAATGAATAGAACTTGCTTTAGCTGGAAGTTAAAAACAATTTTTCTAAATACAATAGAAGTCTATTTTCTTTTTGTCATACATGTTTGTGTCCCACCTCCACAGAGTAGAAGGAAATAAACCTTCAAAACTAAGGGGACAACATGAAGATCTGAGAGGATTATAAAAATAAATCTAAAATAATTTCAGTTTTTATCCCATATTTCCTTCTTATAGTACATACACACTCTCTCACCTTTGTATGTTTAAGTCTGTAATGCAAAAAATAAAATCAACATCTAAGTGCCAGTTTTATTCATTTGGTTGGTTGTTTATTCCAGACAGTCTTTGATGCAAATGACAGAAACTCATCACATACTAACTGTAACCCAAAAGGTAATTAATGTTTTTATATACCTGAGATTTCCAAGACTTTGTTCAGCTCTAGGTACAGCTGAACAAATATATATATGCATGCATATATGAATTTCTGTGTTTGCATAGGCATATATATAATTACACTTTTCATATAAATTTTATCATGATTTTGACAGTAATATATATACAAGCATCCAAACAATGATAACAAGTCTTAGCATTTAACAGAGTTCCCTCAGCAGGCTAATTTATAGAATGAAAGAATGAGATATGTTTGTAATTTTCCTTTCAGAATTTCCTTCTTGTAGATGGATTAGTTCCACAAAAGGAAAACATGTTCATTTTATATTCAAAGGACATTCACTAGTTCTACTCTGACATACATTTCCTAAGGGACACGTGTGATATTTAGTCTGCTTAGCATCTGCAATCCCATTTAGGTTTAGGATTTCCCAAATTTGTTAGCCACAGTGGGAGGCAGAGAATGCCTCACCTAAATGGTAATGAAAGTGTAAGGCCCTTTTTGTTCCCAGACCCCTCTTCAGAGAGCACATGGTCAAGTTACAGACATTCCTTGGAAGCAGAATCCAATGACTCAGAAAGCTATTGAATGGGAATCTTCATTCAGATTGGCTTCCTGGGACAGTTGTGCTAATGGTGTAGGGGTGGTGCCAGTGTCCAGAGCTAGTGGTGTGTTGTGGCACAATCTTAGAGTCTTTTGCTTAGTGGGATGGATGGTAATGTTTTCACTAGATGAGTTGTGCCATGGCAGTGTATCAAGAATTCTGAGTTTCATAGAACCTGATTCTCCATCCATTCTCACAATTTTGCAATCTACACAATATCATTATAAATTCCTTTCCTGTTGAAATCAACCTGGGTTGGTTTGGTTACCTGCAACTAAGCCTCATGAACAGATAACCCTCTCTTCCTTTTGTTTTCTCTTCTCTAGTTCCATATTAACATAAGACATATTAATTTTTTGACTCTGTTATTTGAATCTCCTGGTATTAGCTGGAAACAGGCCAGGAAGAAGAACTGAGGAGAAGAGAGTGTATGCTTAATGAGCTTGGGAGGCAGAGCCCTGCTGGAGGACCATCATAAATCAGGCCAGCTCATGGTCAATGTACTAGGTGTAAGCTGCCAACCACAGGGACACATTCCTCTTCTACCACTGCTTCACTGGTCCAGTCAAGTAACACCTGGATTATGACAATATTTCCTAGTATCCATCTCCTCTGCCATTGTCCCTCTAACATTTTCCATAAGCAGTGATCTCATTAAAACATATATCAAATTGTGTCAGTTATTGATGAAAACCCTCTATGCCTCCCCATTTCTATCAGGTAAAAGTCTTTATGAGGCCTAAGGCCACACATGGTTTTGCCTTCCAAAAAATTCTGGGGAGCAGATGTAGCTCAGTGGTTGAGTGCCTGCTTCCCATGTACAAGGTCCTGGGTCAATATCCAATACTTCCTTAAAAATTCTCATTTTCAGCTCTTTCAAATCTCTTTTTTATTAGATGAGAAAGTTAAGGTTCAAAGAGGTACAGTGGCTTGCTGAAGACCCCACAGCTAGAGGGTAGCATTGCTTCTGTTGGCTTTTACTTGGCCTTATCAGTCAGAAAGTCCTGAAGGCAGGATTAGCTGAACTAATCTGTATGTTATACCTGCTTAACCAGCCTAAATGACATTGTATTGTATCTCTTTCTGATTTATAAACATTCCTGTTTCTTGATCATTGAAACACTCTATTTTCTCTATAAAAAAGACATAACACATCCAGCTTCTCAGGGTTAGATGAACTGATGAAAAAAAGCACCTCACACAGGGCCTGGATGCTCACTTGATAAGCATTTCTTTCCCTTACTGCTGGTGATGTGTGGGCCTGCCCTACATTAAAGCAGCAGATGGCTATGCCAGAAGGGAAGGCTGGCCTCTTTTGACAGGGCAAATTCTGCAGCTCACCCCTAACTTGGTGTTGCCCCCTCTGGATGGAATTTCCCTTGGCAACAGCTAGGGAGGGATTCCTTTCTTAAGGGTCTCCATCCCACTACAGCTGATGTGGGAAGAGGAGGAGGCCACAGGGCCAAGGTGGGGGTCTTCCCAGTAAGTCTCCTTTAGACACAGCCCAGAGTCCTGGCTGGGCTGCACCAAGGCCATCAGGGCTGCTGGTGCATTTGAGGCACAGCCAGGGATGCTGTAGATGAAGCAGAATTCTTTTTTTACTTTATTTTTTAACAATTCAATTTTATTGATACATATTAATAAAGCATACATTCATCCAAAGTGTACAATCAATGGAATTTGATATAATCACATAGTTGTGCATTCATCATTTCAATAATTATTAGAGCATTTCCTTTATTTCAATAATAATAATAATAATAATAACAACAACAACAAACAAGGAAATTCCTCACCTCTCAATTTCTCTCTTTCCCCTGCTGTACATGTAATTGGATTAATTGCTCTTATTTTAAGGCTGTTAAAAGGTTTAAATTGGGGAATTACAGGACAAACTTTGATTTTTAATTCCCCAGCTTACGATTCCCTATTTTAGCACATCTAAACTTTTTAAATAATAATATTTTTATTTTTTAAAAGATACTTAGATTACATAAATGTTACACAAAAATTATAGGGGTTCCCATATGCCCCACCTCCCACACCTCCCACAGCCCCCAAAGCATCCAGTGGCCACTAGCTCCACATTAATGTTATAATTTCTTCCATTGCTTAAATTACAATATGTCTACAGCAGAATACCAGTAAGTCCACTCTGGTCCATAGCTCTTCCCCCAATCCTGAGGAATCTGGGATGGTGATGTCCACTCCACCTCCAAGTGAGAGGGAGCTTATATCCCATGGATAAGATGGATGGTATTATCCTGCCGGCATCTGCAGTCTCTCTCCATTCCCTGGGATGGCCATTGTCCATCATCATCTCCCCACCAGATGTCCTGGGTAAAACCATTGAGCTTAGATGCTCCCAAATCTGATTTGCTCCAAGCCAAAATTGGTAAGGCTGAAATCCCTATCAGAATCCAGCAGCAGGTTTCTGTCTTTAAGTCCCTGTCTAAGGCTGCTCCTCTCCAAAAGAGGAATATTGCAGAGTTGACTAGTGCTGGTGGAGAGGTTGTGCCTAGAAGAGACAGGGGTGGGTTTCTCCCCTTCTGGCCTGGCAGGGGGCAGACAGCAATAGTGTCCATGCTCCAGGCCTTCCTTCCTGAACTCTGGTACTTCTCAGGGCACTTGAACTCCCTGTATTCCTTAATGTTTTTGGATAAGGAATCAGAGGGGAGACTTGCAGGTTCACTGTATCTTTGCAGCATGGACTTGGCAGGCATGCTGTGCTCTTCCATATGGTGTAGGGAAAGAGTACAGCTGTGTTCTGATCATGTGAGGGCTGAATCTGCAGGGTGATGGTGGAGACCTCCTGCTCCTGTCTGTTGTAGCCCAGGAACAGATAGGTTGCCATGATTTCATCATGCTTTTCTTGAGTCACTGATTCTTGTACCTCTTCTAGGCTGTATCATATGGGCATCATCAGTGCTGTCCAGTGGGGGTCCTGGGAATCCAGTAGGGGCTCCATATAAGGCTTCAGTTCTTGATATTCATAGCCCATATTTACTCATGGATCACTCATTATATGCTGTAGCATTGTTCTCTTACAGGTGTCTATGGTAAGTCATTTTTAATAGGATTTACACAGTTCACACACAGGTACATTGGAACATAGACTCTCCATTGAGAACCTGCCTCCACAGGTCCTGGAAGCTCAGTGAATTGAAAGGTAGATCCCCACTCACCATGGCATAGAGAATCATTCCCAGGTTCCAGACATTGACAGCAGCCCCATCATACATTTGTCCCAGAAAGATTTCTCAGGTGGTGTAATGGACACAGGGCTTCCAGCTTCTTATCACTGGTAAAATTTTTGCTCGTGCCAAATTCTGCAAGTTTGATATTCTCATCAGCATCCAAGCCAAAATTGGCAAGGTTGAATTTCCCATCAGCATCCAGCAGCAGTTTCTGTCTTTAAGTACCTGTGGGCAATACACTTTTGGTGGCAATACTGCAAATCAGATGCTGCCTGACAGAATTTGGCTCAGGCTTCTTATTCTTCCATACAACCTTCAGCCACCAGGTATTCAAAGAGTTCTCTTCTACTAGCATACTCCATCATGAGATAGTGTTTTGTCATTCTCAATGACTTCAAATAACTTGATTACATTTGGATGTTTCAAGGCCTTCAGTATGCTCACCTCTCAGGAGAACATGAGGAGGCTGGTAGAGTTTTGTTCATTTTTGTGGATGATATATACAGCTACCTCATGGTCAGTGAGGCTATGCCATGCTAATTTCATCAATAGTTCTGAAGAACCAATAGTTCCCAGTGTGGGTCTCCTTCTCAACACATGGCTGAGAGAGCCTGCAGTGTGTTGGATTTCAGTGGGCTGGAGACCTAGTGACTCTATGTAGACTTTCAAATGGGAAAAGCTGGTGACAAGTTGGATGAAATAACCAAAAACACAACTCTTCCAAAGTCTAACTGAATAAATGATCTTATTTTAAAAAAGCAAAATCTAGAGGAAAAAAATGAACAAAATCCAAAAATTAAAGGAACAAAAAAGAAAACTAAAAAATAAACAGGAGTAAAAGAAAAAGGGAAAGATTGTTTTTTTAAAATGAGAAACAGGTAAAAGAAGAAAGGAAAAGAATAAAAAAAACTAACAGAAAGCAAAGAATAAAAGAAAATACAAGAAAAGAAATTAAGGACAAAAAGAAAAAACTAATAAAATAAAGAAAGAATCCACAAGAATGAAAAACAAACAATCTAAGACATATTCTAGTCTCCCAGGTCACCAAAAACAGCTTCTGGTTTAGCAGACCACAAACCTAAGCCCAAGGAACTTACCTAGGACCTTGGAGTTCCATAACAATGGTTCCTTGTGAAAGCATCACAAGAAATGGATCAATCCAGGCTGTGGATCCTCATCAGTGAGTTCTCCTGACTTTTTGGTCTCAAAATTCCTCTACACTTTTAACAAAATATTGAGGATCCCAAAGAGTTTTGTGTTTATGTGGTTTATAGCTATCTATATTTCCCTCATCAGAAATTAAAACCTAGAATCCTCCAGTGGTTCCTACATTTCTAGTTTGAAAACCTGTAATAATATATGGCTTTGAAAGAGCTCATAATGTTGACATTTAAAATATCCAATTCCTTTTTCTGTAACTCTACATGAATGAACTCAAAGTGATGCCTCAACTTAAGTGATACCGTGGTTCTATAAGAAGCTGTTCTGTTGCTTAAAGCAAAAGTTACATTATTTGCATCTATAATTCTGAGGGAAAGATAGCTCTCTTATTTTCATTTCTTATTTACAGTTGTGCCAAGTTTCTTTGGAGTAGGTTTATACCTTAGACAAACTAGAGGTCTCACAAATATATCCCCTTTCCCATCTTTAAATTTGAAGAGTGAAGTTGTGCATTAAGAAAGCGAGTCTTCTACCCTTTATTCTTTAAGTGAACAATCTGTGTTCTCTCTGTCCCTCTTATTCAGCATGGCAGTACTGTCTGGGAAATGGACAGGGCAATGATAACTCACAAGAGGAAACAGAGAAGTCCCTTCATGATTTTTCAAAGCTTCTTTGAAATATAGTATAGTTATGCCATTTAGTTTTGTGAGTCTTAAATATTTTGTATTCCTCAATTCCTCATTACTCCCTACTTTCATATTGATTTGATTTTTTGTAATGAACCATTTTCAGTGATTTCTTTCTGTATATATTTTTCAGATCTTTGTTTTGTGGTTATAGGGAGCTTAAGTTTAACATCCTAAATCTATAACAATAAAGATTGATTTGATAACTTAATTTCAACTGCATATTAGTCAGGGTTCTCTAGGGAAACATAACTGATAGGTGATATCTGTAAATACTATGAGATTTTATAAAATTGTCTCATGCCACCATGGGGATTCACAGGTCCAAATTCTATAGGGCAGACTACAAGCCTGAAACTGCAGAGAAGGTATTCAATGAACTCCAGGAGAAGTTGACTGCTGAAGTAGAGATGGGAATTCTATGACAGCTGAAATCACTTCTTTTAATGCCTTCAACTGATTGGATGAGATTTTTCTCATTACTAAAGGTGATATACTCAGGTGATTGTAGATGTAGTCAGCCAGAGATGCAATCAACTTACTGATGATTTAAGTCCATAAAATGTCTTCACAGTAACAATTAGGCCACTGCTTGATTGACTAAAACCTGGGGACCATTACCTGGCCAAGATGACACATGAGCCTAATCATCACAAACTGTGTATAAAATCTTGGTTGGCAATTATTTTCTTCAGCACTTTAAATATATTATCCCACTGCCTATTGCCTTTTTGTCTCTCTGCTTTCTAATGATACAGCACTTTGTCTTATTGGGTCTCCCTTGTACATAACATTTTCTTTTTTTTTTACAGCTTTCAGAATTCTCTCTTGGCCTTTAGCATTCATCAGTCTCATTATAATGTATCTGGTCATGGCTCTTTCAATTTCATCCTGTTTGGGACTCTTGAAAGTCAATATGCATGTCTCTCGTTAAATTTGAAAAGTTTTACACCATTATTTCTTTGAATATTCACTATGCCCCTTTCTTGCTTCTCCTTCTATTATTTCATTATGTGTATTGGTCTGCTTTATGGTTTTTCTCAGTTCCCTTAGGTGTTGTTAATTTTCTGCATTCTTCCTTCCTGCTCCTCTGCTGGAATAATTTCAATTGTCTTGTCTTCAAATTCACTGATTCTTTCTTTTGCCAGCTCCACTCTGCTGTTGAAACCCTCCTAAGGAATGTTTTGTTTCATTTATTAAGGTCTTCAAATCCCTTTATTGAGATCTCATTATGTTCATTTATTGTTTTCCTGATATATTTTAGTTCTTTCTTCATGTTTTCCATTATCTTCTTGACAATATTGAAGATAATTTTTAAAAGTCTTTTTTTGGTATGCCCAAAGTCTGTTCTTCTTTATTGAAGTTTTCTGGACTTTTGTCTTTTTCCTTTGAAAGGGCCATCATTTCCTGTTTTTTCATCTTGTGGCCTTTGGTTGAACATTGCAATTTTTAAGGAGTTCTCTCTGGAATTTAGTTCCTGAGCTGTTTGTTCCTTAAGTTTATATCTAGCTAGTGATATGACAGAGATTTCTTTGAGTGTTAGTAACTAACAAATACAAATCAGTGCAAGAAAAAATCCTTTTACACTCTTTCCAAATTAACTTTCATTGGTTGCTGCTCTCCTTCAGAGTCTTACCTTCCCACCAAAAAGATCACCCAGAAGCAAAAGTGAAGTGGAAAACCAGGATGGCAGGAGTGTAAGGAGTTCCAAGATTCATCTTATCCTATGGGGGAGTTAGTAATCATCCAGAGCTATTTAAGCACCTGTTTGGGGGCTCCAGTAGACCCAAAGGGTATCCTGCAACATCCTTGAAATTATGTAAGGAGGAGAATTCCCATATGCATAGAAGATTTGTGATTAGAGCCTCCTATGCCATGGAGGCCAGTGCCTGTGGCACCAGCTGCCTTGGGAGTTATTCTGTGGCTGGAGTTGAAACTCCATTTCCCAAAAACAGGGAAGGAAGACACAGTGTGGCACTGACTTCAGCTACTGATTAGTAAATTCAGCAGGGTAAATTATAATCCTAAGAAAAGCTAAACTTTGAACCTTTCCAAGTCAGAAAGAGGCCAGTAGCTGCCATTTTAACTCTGCCTCTGGAATGAGGGGAAATGGGGCTCATTGAAAATCACAGTGCTGATAGGGACCAGCTTCTTTCCACCCAGATCAGATTGCAGCTCTAGGCTAAACCCCAGCCCCAACTCCAGCAGGGAGGAAGTTAGGGGGCACTTGCACCACTTCTCTGGGAAACTGCAAGCCATGCCACAGAGGCCAGTGCCCATTCTACTCTAACAGTACAAGTCACTTGAGGAGCTATTCCATGGCTCCAGTTAGAAGCTCCATTTCCCATGAATGGGGGAGGAAGAGATGGTTGGCCACTGACTTCAGCTCCTGATTGACGGAATCAGGCTAAGGTATAATCCTAGGAACAGAGAGGATTTGAACCTGTCCAAGTTGGAAATAGACTGAGAGCCACCATTTTGACCCTGCCCCCAGCTTGAGGGGAAGCTGGGCTGACTGAAAATTGCAGTGAAGTTGGGGACTGGCTTCTTTACACCAAGACTGGACTGCAGCCCTAGTCTAGGCTCCAGTCCCACTTCCAGCAGGGAGGAACTGGTGGAACCTGCACCATTCTCTCCAGGCAACTGCATATGTTTTCAGCTGGCACAGACTGAATAATCAGACCCCTGGGGCAATATCCCTGTACCTCAATAGGATTGGAGAGGAGCTGGGTTTCCTTGGTCTCTCTGAGCAACTGCAGGCCTTTTCAGCCCACATAAACTGGCTTGTTGAGTGCCTTCAAGTCCATCTCCACCTCTGAACCCCCATAGGATAGTAGGGGTTGGTGTACCTCAGCCTCTCAGGCAACTACAGGCACTTTTGCCCTGCACAATCTCAACCCTTGCACACCTGTGGCTCCACGCCCCCAATAAGACAAGAGAGGGGCTGTGTTTGCCCAGCCTCTCTTGGTAATATTGCAGGTGCTTTCGGCCCACACAGCTTAGACTAGTGGGTACTTTAGACCCAGCCCCACCCACCAATAGGAAAGGAGGGGGCTGGTGTTTCCACAGCCTTTCCAGGCTATGACAGACACTTTCAGCCTGTACAGATTGGACTGTTGTATGCATATGGATCTACCCCCACCCTCATTAGGATAGGAGGGTTCTGGCATCTCCACAACCTCTCCAGGCAATGGTGGGTACTTTTGCCCTACAGGGACTGAACTGTTGAGCACATGTAGATCCAACCCCACTACCCAATAGGGTAGAGGGGGGCTGGAGTTCCCTCAGCCTCTCCAGGCAATGGTGGGCACTTTCAGCCTACAGGGACTGAACTGTTTGTACAAAAGGGCAGAAGGGACAGTACTCCCTCAGCCTCTTAGGGCAACTGCAGGTGTATTTGGCCCACATGGATTATATTGTTGGACACTCCAGAGGGTCCATCCACAACCCTTGGGGGAGGCTGCTAATATATCATTTTTCCTGGGCAACTGTGGTCATTTTGGACCCACATGGCATAGATTGCTGCCCACAACTGCAGCCCCATCCCTGCCCCAAGTAGGGGAGGTTGGGATGTGAAGCTTCATGAGTCTTTCCAGGCAACTACAGACAATCATGCTGTGTACAACTTGATTTCACATGGCTGCAGCTTTGTCCCTACCCCTGGCAGAGATGAAAAATGGAAGAAGCATCATCAGTTCCTGGGGCAATGTGGGCAGGTTCAGCCTTCATAACATACAGCACCAACTACATCCTCAGCTCCAACTACACAGTCAGCAAGGGAGAAAAGGCAAGAAAACCCTAAACTAAAGGGAGAAACTCCACCCAGAATAAATGCATCTAGTAAGTCAGATGCAAAGACAGCAAAAAAATTACAATCCATACCAAGAAACAGGAAGATATGGCCCAGTAAAAGGAACAAGATAAGCCTGCAGATGACATAAAGGAGTTGAGACAATTAATCATAGGTGTTCAAACAAATCTCTTTCATAAATTCAATGAGATGGCTAAAGAGATTAAGGATATTAAGAAGACACTAAGTGAGCACAAAGAAGAATTTGAAAGTATGCATAGAAAAATAGCAGACCTTATGGGAATGAAAGCTGCAATAAATGAAATTAAAAATACACTGGAGGCATATAAGAGCAGATTTGAGGAGGCAGAAGAAAGGATTGAAGATAAGGTCTCTGAAAGCAAACATACAAAAGAACAGTTGAAGAAAAGAATGGAAAAAATTGAACAGGGTCTCAGGAAACTAAATGACAGCAAGAGACATACAAACATACATGTCATAGATGTCCCAGAAGGAGAAGAGAAGGAAAAGGGGGCAGAAGGAATATTTGAAGAAATAATGGTAGAAAATGTCCAAACCCTATTGAAGGACATAGATATCCATGTCCAAGAAACACATTGTACTCCAATCCAAATAAATCCAAATAGACCAACTCAGAGACACATACTAATCAAAATGTCAAATGCCAAAGACAAAGAGAGACTTCTGAGAGCAGCAAGTGAAAAGCAATGCATAACATGTAAGGGATACCTAATAAGATTAAGTGCTGATTTTTTATCAGAAACCATGGAGGCAAGAAGGCAGTGGTATGATATATTTAAGATACTGCAAGAGAAAAACTGCCAGTCAAGAATTTGTATCCAGACTGATTCTCTTTAAACAAAGAGGGCAAGTTTAGAATATTCATAGATAAACAGAAACTGAGAGAGTTTATAACAAAAAGACTGGCTTTGCAGGAAATACTAAAGGGAATGTCAAAGACTGAAAAGAAAAAACAGGAGAGGGAGGATTTTAAGGGAGGCTAGAAATGATGATTGTATCAGTAACAGTAACTAAAAGTGTCAAAAGAGTGTTGAAAATAAAATGACAGATAAAACCTAAAGGTCAAATGGATGAAATAAGAACTGCCTTTACAGTAATAACATTGAATGTTAATGGATTAAATTCCCCAATCAAAAGACATAGACTGGTGGAATGGATAAGAAAATATGATCCATGTATAAGCTGTCTGCAAAAGACTCACCTTAAACCTAAGGATACCACTAGATTGAAAGTGAAAGTTTGGAAAAAGATATTCCATACATGCACTAACCAAAAAAATAAAAAGTTGGGGTAGCTATACTTATATCAGATGAAATAGAATTTAAAAGCAAAACTGTTATTAGAGACAAGGAAAGACATTGCATATTAATAAAAGGGATGATTCACCAGGAAGAAATAACAATCATAAATGTATATGCACCTAACAGGGATTCCCCAAGATATATAAAGCAAATACTGGCAAACCTGAAGGGAGAAATAGATGTATCCACAATAATTTTTGGAGACTTCAACACACCACTCTCACCATTGGATAGAACACCTGGGCAGAGGATCAATAAAGAAACAAATAGCTTGAATATGACAAATGGACTAAACCTAATAGGCTTATACAGAACATTGCACCTCACAACAGCAGGATATACATTTTGTTCAAGTGCTCATGGATCTTTCTCCAAGATAGACCATATGTTGGGTCACAAAGTAGATATCAATAAATTCAGCAAGATCAAAGTTATACAAAGCTCTTTCTCTGATCATAATGGAATAAAGTTGGAAATCATCAAGAGGCAGTAAAATGAAAAATTCATATATATATGAGATTAAATGAACTCTTAAATAATCAGTGGAGCAAAGAAAATTTTCAAGAGAAATCAATAAATATCTGGAGACAGATGACAATGAGAACACAATATATCAGAACATGGGTTGCAGTGAAGGCAGTGCTGAGAGGGAAATTTAGAGCCCTCAATGCTTACATTAAAAAAGAAGAAAGAGCTAAAATCAATGACTTAACTACACAGCTGGAGATACTAGGGAAAAAACCAGCAAACTAATCCCAAAGCAAGTAGAAGGAATGAATAACAAAGTTCAGAGCAGAAATGAAATTGAGAAGAAAAAAAAAAAACAATAGAGAGAATTAGCAAAGCAAAAAGTTGGTTCTTCAAGAAGATTAACAAAATCAACAAACATTTAGCTCCACTGACTAAGAAAAAAAGAGAGAAGATGCAAATAAATGAAATAAAAGATGGGAATGTTACTACTGACTCCACAGAAATAAGAGAGATAAGAACAACTTTATGCCAAAAATCTAGACAATGTAGATGAAATGGAAAAATTCCTAGGAAGGTGAAAACAACTTATACTGACCCTAGAAGAAATAGAAGCTCTCCACAAACCAATCACAAGTAAAGAAATGGAAAAAGTCATCAAACAGCTTCCTAAAGTGAAAAGCCCAGGACCAGATGGTTTCACAGGTGAGTTCTACCAAACTTTCAAAGAAAATTTAATACCAGTCTTATTCAAGTGCTTCCAAAAATTTGAACAAGAAGGAAGCTACCAAACTCATCCTATGCAGCCCATAACACCCTAATACCAAAGCCAGATAAAGATATTATGAAAAAAGAAAATTAGAGACCCACTTCTCTAATGAATATGGATGCAAAAATCCTCAATAAAATACTTGTTAATTGAACCCAACAACACATTAAAAGAATTATTTATCATGATCAAGTGGGTTGCCTACCAGGCATGCTAGGGTGGTTCAACACAAGAAAATCAATCAGCATAATATAGCATATTAATAAATCAAAGAAGAAAAAACACATCATCTTACGATTGATACAGAAAAGGCATTTAACAAAATGCAGTATCTTTTCTTCATAAATATACTACAAAACATAAGAATTTAAGGAAACTTTCTCTGCATGATAAAAGCCATATATGAAAAACACACAGCTAATATTGTACTCAATGAAAGACTGAACGCTTTCCCATTGAGATCAGGGACAAGATAAGGGTGCCCACTGTCACCACTGTTGTTCAATATAGTGCTAGAGGTTCTAGCTAGAGCAATCATGCAAGAAAAAGAAATAAAACTCATCCAAAACAAAAAGGAAGAAGTAAAACTTTCAATATTTCAAACGATATAATCCTATATCTAGAAAGTCCTGAAAAAATCTACAACAAAGCTGCTAGAGCTAATAAATGGTTTCAGTAGAATGTCAGGATAAAAGATCAATATGCAAAAATCAGTGCTGTTTCTATGCAATTGTACTGTGCAATCTGAAGAGGAAGTCAAGGAAAAATTCCATTTACAATAGCAACTAAAAGAATAAAATATTTAGGAATAAACTTAATCAAGGATGTAAAGCACATGTATTCAGAAATATTGCTAAAAGAAATTTTAAAAGATCTAAATAATTGGAAGAACATTCCGTGCTCATGGATTGGAAGACTAAATATCATTAAGATGTCAATTCTACCCAAATTGATATACAGATTCAATGCAATTCCAATAAAATTTCCACCAGCATTTTTAAAAAAACAAATGGAAAACATAATTATTAAATTTATCTGGAAGGTTAAGAGGCCCAAACAGCCAGAAATATCTTAAAAAGGAATAATCAACTTTGAGGACTCCCACTTCCAGACTTTAAATCATATTATCTAGCTACAGTCATAAAAATATATATAAAGAATGATATTAGCATGAAGATAGACACATGCACCAATGGAAATGAATTGATGGTTCAGAATCACACTCCACCTCTATGGCCAAGTGATTTTTTACAAACCTATCAAACCCACCCAGCTGGGGCAGAACATTCTATTCAACAAATGGTGCTGGGAAAACTGGATATCCATAGCTAAAAGAAAGAAAGAAGACCCTTATCTCACACCTTATACAGAAATTAACTCAAAATGGATCAAAAACCTAAATATAAAAGCAAGAAACATAAAACTCCTAGTAGAAAATGTAGGGAAACATCTTCAAGACCAGGTAGTAGGTGGTGGTTTCTTAAACTTTACACCAAAAAGCATGAGCAATGAAAGAAAACATGGATAAATGGGTCCTCCTCAAACTTAAACACTTCTTTGATTCAAAGGACTTCATCAAGAAGGTGAAAAAGCAGCCCACTCAATGGGAGAAAATATTTGGAAGACACATATCCAATAAGGGTTTGATTTCCATTCTATATAAAGAGATCATACAACCCAACATTAAAAGAGCACACAATCCAATTTTAAAATGGGCAAAAGATTTAAATAGACATTCCTCCAAAGAGGAAATACAAATGGCCAAAAAGCACATGAAAAAATGTTCCGTTTCACTAGCTATTAGGAAAACGCAAATCAAAACAACAAAGACATATCATCTAACACCACATAGGATGACCATTATTTTAAAAAGACAATAATAAGTGCTGGAGAGGATGTGGAGAAATAGGAACACTCCTTCACTGTTGGTGAGATTGTAAAATGTGCAACCTCTGTGGAAGACAGTTTGGCAGTTCCTCAGGATGCTAAATATTGAACTGCTATATGATCCAGCAATTCCTCTACTAGGAATATATCCACAAGAACTAAAAACTATGGCACAAATAGATATCTGCCCACCGATGTTCACAGCAGTCTTATTCACAATTACCAAAATATGGAAACAACCCAAACTTCCATCAACCAATGAATGGATAATAAAATTTGGTGTATACATATGATGCTGCAGTAAGAAGAAATGAAATTGGGACACATATGATAACATGGATGAATCTTGAAAACATTATGCTAAATGAAGTAAGCCAGAAACAAAAGGACAATTATTGCACGGTCTCATTAATATCAATTAAATATGAAGAATCTATGTATGGCATTAAACCTAGAGTATAGGTTATTAGGAGATAAGAGGAGGGTTGAGAAGAACTACTGATGCTTAATGCATGTAGAAGTTTTAATTAACTTGACTGTAAATGTGTGGAAATGTATAGAGTTGATCTTAACACATTACAGTAAGTAGCAGCTTGTTTATGAATGGGGTTGTGGCTGAAAAGGCTAGTCTAAGCAATTAAATGTCAATCAAAAGAAAGCTAGAGAATAATCTAGGGACTGAATAACACTGTGAACACAGAGGTGGGTGAGAATTGTTCTTGATGGTACAGAAGTAAGAGTATTCTTCTGTGAGCTAGAGCAGATGTACATCACTACTGCACGGTGGTGGGAACGTGGAGAAACATGGGAAAAATACAATTGGTGTGACCTATACTATGGCTAACAGCAGTACTATAATATTCTTGCATTAATGCCAAGGATGTACTATGTTGATAATGGGAGATATGGAAAAATTGTGCAAAATGTATGCTATGAACCATGGTTGGTGGTAGCAGTCTGATGATATTATCTCATAATCTGTAACAAATATTCAACCATGGTAAGGTGTGCTGGTGAAGGGGTATTGTATGAGAATTCTACATATGTGCATGATTGTTTTGTAAGTTCACAACCACTGTAATAAAAATATATTTTTTAAAAATAAGGTGGGGTGTGGGAAAAATACACCAAATGTAAAATAGGGACTATAGTCAGTAATATCTTGATGCTGCTCTTGCATAGCTTGTAAGAAATGTTTCACAAGAATGCAAGGTGTTGGTGGAAAGGTGATATATGGGTCCCTTGTATGATATTATGCATGTTTATTTTGTAAGTTCACAACTTTTACTATACACTTGTTGTTTATGCGTGTTCATGTATGAATGATATACTTCAATTAAAAATACACTTTTTAAAAAGTGAAGTGAATGCTCCTCTCTCTATTTTCTGAGCCTGTGTCTTGACCTGGATTTGTGCTCATTCATAGCCTTAGGAATTCCCCCATTTATAGGAATCCATATGTCCTATAAATGAACTAGCATTTCCCCCTTCCTAGTCACACTCTATGTTATGTCTTAAAACCTGTAATCCTTTGCCGAGACCACTTTGACTCAATTGTTTATTACACTGTATTAGCTGTCCATAACCTGCTTCTGTTTGCAAGGCAAATTCTGGAAGATCAAGCCAGAGATCATTTTCCTGGTTAGTTTTTCAGGGTGCCAACCAATAGACTGGCACTGACATACAGGTACCCAAGTATTTACAAAAGGGTTATTCTGTTCCCTCTGAAAAGGGGCCAGGTCAGGGATTCACAATGAGTGCACAGGCCAGCTCCCCATAACACCAGGAACTCAATGGGGGAGAGGACAGCAAAGCACCATGGGCTGCAACCATGTTTAAACCTGTATTTTCTTGATTCAGCAATCATCTAGTTACTGCAACCCTTTAACTCATTACCAGAGATTGGAGGAAGATGGTACTTTTGAGTTTGTTAGTTGTTCAAAATTCTGTGAGGGAATGGCACTCTGGAGCATTAAAAGACAATGTCTTTAAGTTCCTACACTCAGTCTTCAGTCTGAGAAGCTTTTCTTTGAAACCATGTGCCAAGCAGCTTCTCTCAGTCTCTTTGAACAGCCTTCCATGTTTTCACAAACCATTCCTTTATTTTTTTGAGGCAAAAAAATACTTTTCTTAATTAATTTCTGAATTTGTTAAAATGAATAAATTCATCTAATATGCTTTTCATTCAAATGAATAATGAATAATAAAAGCTAACTCAGAAGCATCACTGACTTCATACTAGGATCTAGTCTAAGCATTATATAAACACACATAAGTCTTCTCAACAGCTCAATCAGGTAGGTACTGTATTTTTATATCAGATGAAGAATCTGTGACACACAGTGGTAAAAGGCAGAACTGGGATTAAAACCCAGCCTTTCTGACTTCGGTGTCCATGGATCGAATCACTATATTATGCTAACACAAATAATCATTTTTGGCTGCTTATTTCCTATACATTGAGGGCACAAATATTTATCAAAAAGAGGAGCATTAATATGCTATCTGGATATCCAGTCCCAAAAGTTCTCCAACACAAATATAGTCATTACCTATTCTCTGTCCAGATTTAAACTTATTCAAAATCTTAAGTTTTCACTTAAATACATGCTCTGTTCAGGATGCCTCTAAACCTTAGGTAACCACATGAAGTCTTGTCCCTTGCACAAAAGCACCAATTTTTTCTTTAAATGGTTCGTATATAAGGGCAAAGTGAAGGAAGTTGAGGAATAACTCCAAGTTTCCCTAGAGCATGATGGACCAGTTGCCCATGATGTCCATGGAGGTTCATTATCTAGATAACTGAGACAAGACTGTATATGAAAATGGCAGGGAGATCTTCTCTATTGCATTTATTCTAGACAAAGCATAAATAATCACCATGCAATTAAGGACCTCTAATTAGGACACAGCAGGTTTAAAGAGTATGGTAGGTAACTCTGCATAGAATTAGGCAGGATTCACCCTGAAGCAGCCTCTAGAACAACCATATTTTCAAGGGCTCAACATTACCAGATGGTGTGGAGATCCTTGATTTCTTGTCTTGGCTACTACCTTTGGGATTTCCACTAATCACATTTCCTTCTTCTCTCTAGCTATAGAAAGGTCAGGAGTGATAACCCTGGATGTAGGGAGGGTGGTTGCGCCCAGCCTAAGCTTTTTCTCATCACATTTGATGTTTAGTTGACCTTTCAGGAAGGTCACTAGCTTAGGAGTTTGTGTATCAGTGTTTCCAAGATTCTCTACCCTTTATGCTCACTTTGTGTGGCAAGAGATGCTTCTGGCTACAGTTCTTTCATGTTTCAAGGGCTCAGAAATAACTCTTAAGGTTTTTTGCTGCTTACTTCAGAACCTTGTTCCTTTCATCAGGTAGTCTCCAAGTCAGATGTTCTAGAGGCTGCTTTCCCCTCTAGCCAAAGTACCAGGAAAAGGCACAGCAAAATATTTTTTAGTAATACCCACTCACCCAAGCTCCAAATGAAAAACTGCCCAAGGTGTCATTGGGGCTGAACAGGAAGCTGAATGTCCACTCCAGCTGGCAGCAACAAGTCAATGGGGATGCAAATTGGCCAGGCTAGGTGGGGCCACTTGTTGCTTCATTTTTGCTGGGGTGGTGTCTATTGGAGCCCAGTAGGAAATTAAATATCCACCTCTATGTAGAATGTATCCTGTACATCAACAAGGTAACACCCTGCAAATAAAAAGCTTAAATAAGATCCAGAGTCTCATAACCCCAGTGTCTGAAGTAAAATAAAAAACTGCTGTTCATGTCAAGGATCAGGAAATTTTCAACTTAAATGAGAAAATATAAACAGATGCCAACAGATGTTGGGACTATCTCAGTAGGATTTAGAGAGTGAGAGAGGGAATATAAAAAAGACAGGAAGGGAAGGAAAAGAAGGGGAGGAAGGAAGGGAAGAGGAGGAAGAAAGGAAGGGAGGGATGAAGGGAGCAAAGAAAAAAACGTTTAGGATATACAAGTTGAACAACTTGCCCAACACTCATACCTTCTAATGGCCCCCATCTCACCCTGAGACCCCAAGGCCTAAGTGAGTTGCTCCTCCCCACCTCACCCCAGTTCCACCTTCCCCGACTCCCAATCTCAATGTCATCACCAGCTCACCCCTAGTATTAGTCATGGTTCTCTTGGGAAACAGAATCAACAGGACATATCTGTCAATAATATAAGATTTTATAAGAGTCTCTCACATGACCATGGGGATGCACAAGTCCAGGTTCCACAGGCAGGCTGCAAGCCAGGGGCTCCGATGAAAGTCTCATGAAAGGTCTTTGATGAGTTTCTGGGAGAAGTTGGCTGTCCAAAGATGAGCTGGGAAATTCTCTCTGAATGTTGAAATCACTTCCCCCTTTAAGGCATAAAAGTGTCATCCTTTGCTGATGCAATCTGCCTGATTGATGCAGATGTAATCAGCCATCCATGCAGTAAACTCACTGGTGATCCAAGTCCATAAATGCTCTTGCATTACAATTAGCCCAGTGCTTTCTGGACCTAACACCTGGACACAATTACCTGGCTGAGTTGACACATTAGCCTAACCATCACAGTCCACCCCTTGTCAACTTGGCAAGCATACACATTACCCTAAACCATACTTAGTCTCTAAGTAGAAACAATAACAGACAAGCATACATACATATTTCTGCCTAACAATGTCCAACTGCCCTGCATACAACTAGAAACACATTAATTCCTCACAGAATAGGGTGCAGGTCCTGGGTAATATTCACTCTTAAACTTGACATCCTTAAATATTATGATGTGAAATTAATACAACTTTTCATATGATGGGGAAAAGATTGGGAAAGAAAACAAAGAAATTCATTTTGTGTACATACACAATCATACTCATAACAAAACAAGGAAGAAGGGTTTATGACTATTACACTCTTCATTTCTGTAACTGGTCATGTAGTCAAAGTTCATATCTAACACTACCTTCTTCCACTACCCATTCCATGTTCCCGTTACCTTCAGCAAGCACTTCAGCTGGCTGTGGTTCTTTGCCTGGTGGGGTGACCCAAACTTTCATTCCCGTAGATTCTGGGCCATTGTTAGTCCTGCTTGAATTGGTGTGTTGCAATTTTCCATTGACTTTAATCACAGGGCTTGGAAGTACTAGGAGACACCCTAGAGGATCTCCTGCATTCCAGCAAACTCTTCTTTACCCCCATTATATAGATGTAGTCCTATTTCCCCTTGATGGTCAGGATCAATCACCTCAGCCAGTACAGTAATTCCCTTCTTCCTGTTGATTCACAGGTAAGAGGAGCCCAAAGTGGCCAGGTGGCAGTCTTAACTTCCAGTTCAACAGAATAATTGTTGTGTTCCCTGGTGGCAGCACTCCTCCTTTTTGGATTGAAACCTGTAGACCAGCAGACCTTAAGGTTGCATGGACAGGGAACAAAAATTTTCCTAGTGGATTACTAGGGGTAATAGTGAGTGGTGCCACTCCCATTTCCACCCCATGATTCCTGGACCCTTGAATCCTGGTTATGGGAGAAACAGAACCATAGGCAGGATGCTGATTTAGAGCATACACAGCCTCCTGGAGAACATTGCCCCAGCCCTGCAAGGTATTGCCACCTAGTTGGTGCTATAATTGAGTCTTCAAAAGGCCATTCCACCATTCTATTAATCCAGTTGCTTCAGGGTGATGGGGAACATGGTAAGACCAGTGAACTCCATGGGCATGTGCCCATTCCTCACATCATTTGCTGTGAAATGGGTTCCCTGATCAGAAGTGTGCTGTGTGGAATGCCATGGTAGTAGATAAGACATTCAGTAAGTCCACGGATGGTAGTTTTGGAAGAAGCATTACATGCCAGAAATGCAAACCCATAGCCAGATTATGTGTCTATTCCAGTGAAAACAAATCACTGCCCCTTCCATGGTGGTGGAAGTGGCCCAATGTAGGCAACCTATCACCAGATAGCAGGCTGGTTACTTCAATGAATGGTGCCATATCAAGGGCTGAGTATTGGTCTCTGCTGCTGGCAGATTAGGCATTCAGCAGTGGCTGTAGCCAAGTCAGCCTCAGTGAGGGAAAGTCCATGTTGCTGAGCCCATGCATAACTTCCATCCCTACCTCCATGGCCACATTGTTCATGAGCCCATTGGGCAATGATAGGAGTGGCTGGGGAAAGAGGCTGAGGACTAGCCACAGAACAGGTCATCTTATCCATTTAATTATTAAACTCTTCCTCTGATGAAGTCACCCTCTGGTGAGCATTCACATGGGACACAGATATGTTCATGGTTTTTGCCCACTCAGAAAGGTCTTTCCACATACCTCTTTCCAGACCTCCTTGTCACCAATTTTCCAATCATGTTCCTTCCAAGTCCCTGACCATCCAGCTAAACCATTAGCAACAGCCCATGAATCAGTGTACAAACACACTGCACTGCTGGTCATTTCTTCTTCCAAGCAAAATGAACAACTAGGTGCACTGCTCGAAGTTCTGCCCACTGGGAGGATTTGCCCTCACTGCTATCCTTCATGGATGTTCCAGAAAAGGGCTGCAGTGCTGCAGCTGACCACTTTTGGGTGGTACCTGCATATAGTGCAGAACCATCTGTAAACCAGGCCTGAGTTTTCTCATGCTCAGTCAACTGATTGTAAGGGACTCCCCAAGAGGCCAAAGCAGTGAACTGTGAAAGAGAAGATAACATGGCAGGGGTGGTGACCATGGGCATTTGGGCTACTTCCTCATGTAACTTGTGCCTTCAGGACCTGCTTGAGCCCTATCTCATATATACCACTTCCACTTTATTATGGAGTGCTGCTGTGCATGCCCAACTTTATGGTTTCGTGGGTCAGACAATACCCAGCTCATGACAGGCAACTCAGGTTTCATGGTAACTTGATGGCCCATGGTTAAGCATTCAGTCTCTACTAAGGCCCAGTAGCAAGCCAAAAGCTGCTTCTCAAAAGGAGAGTAGTTATCTGCAGAGGATGGCAAGGCTTTGCTCCAAAATCCTAAGGGTCTGCATTGTGATTCCCCCATAGGGGCCTGCCAAAGGCTCCAAACAGCATCTCTATTTGTCACTGAAATTTCCAGCACCATTGGATCTGCTGGATCATATGGTCCAAGTGGCAGTGCAGCTTGCACAGCAACCTGGACCTGTCACAGGGCCTCCTCTTTTTCTCATCAAAACTAGCAGCTTTCCTGGTCACTCAGTAAATGGGCTGGAGTAGCACACCCAAATGAGGAATGTGTTGTCTCCAAAATCCGAAGAGGTCAACTAAGTGTTGTGCCTCCTTTTTGGTCATAGGAGGGGCCAGGTGCAACAGCTTATCCTTTACTTTAGAAGGGATATCTCAACAGGCCCCACACCACTGAACACCAAGAAATTTCACTGAAGTGGAAGGACCCTGTATTTTTGTTGGATTTATCTCCCATCCTCTCTCATGCAAATGCCTTACCAATAAATCTAGAGTCTTTGCTACTTCTTACTCAGTAGGTCCTATCAACATGATATCATCAATATAATGGACCAGTGTGATGTCTCGTGGGAGGGAGAGATGATCAAGGTTCCTGTGGACAATATTATGACATAGGACTGGAGAGTTGATATACCTCTGAGGCAGGACAGTGAAGGTATACTGCTGGCCTTGCCAGCTGAAAGCAAACTGTTTCTGGTGGTCCTTACTAATGGCAATTGAGAAAAACACATTTGCCAGAACAACATCTGCATACCAGGTACCAGGGGAAGTGTTGATTTGCTCAAGCAATGATACCACATCTGGGACAGCAGCTGCAATTGGAGTCACCACCTGGTTAAGTTTATGATAACCTACTGTCATCCTCCAAGATCCATCTGTTTCTGCACAGGCTAAATAGGAGAGTTGAATGGGGATGTAGTGGGAATCACAACCCCTGCATCCTTCAGATCCTTGATGGTGGCACTAATCTCTGCAATCTCTCCAGGAATCTGGTATTGCCTTTTATTTACTATTTTGTTAGGCAGGGGAAGTTCTAGAGGCATTCACTTGGCCTTTCCAACCATTATCACCCTCACTCCACAGGTCAGGGATCCAATGTGGGGATTCTGCCAGTTACTGAGTATGTCTATCCAATTATGCATTCTGGAACTGGGGAAAGAAACACAGAATGGGTCTGGGGACCCATTGGACCCACTGTGAGATGGACCTGAGATAAAACTCCATCAATCACCTGACCTCCATAAGCCCCTACTCTGACTGGTGGACCACAGTGACATTTTGGGTCTCCTGGAATTAATGTAACTTCTGAGCCAGTGTCTAATAATCTCTGAAATGTCTGATCATTTCCTTTTCCCCAATGCACAGTTACTCTGGCAAAAAGCTGTAAGTCTCCCTGTGGAAAGGTGGGAGAAAGATTAACAGTAAAAATTTGGGGCTGTTTAACAGGATCCTTCCCCAAGGAGACCTGGCCTTCTCCTCATTCAAGGGGCTCTGGGTCTCTAAACTGTCTCAAGTCTGGGAATTGATTAAGGGGCCGTGATTCTCTGCATCTGTAATTTGAGTTAAGGTTTTGTCCACTTGACTTAGAACTCTTCTGCTTATACAGATCCAGAAGAAATTTAATAGACTGCCCATGTATTTCACTTGTAGTTACCCCATGATCTATTAGCCAACGCCAAAACTCCATATGCCTCAGAATATTCTGTGTGCTGCTTTGAATCTGTCTTTCATTGTGGAAGCCTCACCCACCTTGCCTTTGGCAATTAACTGCAGATACTTGACTTTTACAGGACTGAGATCCGATCATCCCCATAATGTTAAAGGATTCCAATTCAATTACAGCCATCCCTACAGTAATATCTTGACTGCAGAGAAGAGCAACCACAGAGCTCTTCAGAGGAGATGCAGTTAGTCTTACAAATTTATTCCTCACAGTTCTGGTTAAAGGTGTGTACTCTGGACATTCCTGAGATGGGTGAGCAGGTCTCAAATGGTAAGTCCATTCTAGCATTCCAATCTCTCTAAGCCTTTGAATCCCCTAATCTACTGTATACCAGGGCAAATTGGGCATCTCAACATCAGACATGCTAGGCCATCGTTTGGTCCATGCATCAGTTAGCCACCCAAACAAACTGTTAGAGCCCTTTCTAACCCTTCTAGCTACAGTGTTGAATCCAGAATTCCTTCTTAGTGGGCCCATATCAATAAATTCAGCCTGATCCAACTTTATATTCCTTCCACCATTATCCCATACCCTTAGTATCCATTCCCACACATATTCTCCTGACTTCTGTCTAAATAAGTTGGAAAACTCATGCAGTTCTTTTAGAGTATAGCATATTTCCTCATGGGTCACTCTTTGTATTTCACCTGTGGGGGCTTGTTGCGATTCTAGTCTAGTAACAGGTCTTGAAGACAAGAGTGGTGGTGGGGGTGCATAAGGAGAAGTATTAGAGATGTCTTGCAGGCTACTGACCTCAGGGCATTCCTTTGCATTTTCTTCTAGTGAGACTGGATTAACCTCTTCAGTTTGGGGTTGGAAGGCAGATTCCTCAGGGCAGGGTGGAGGCTAGGCAGTGCATGTTGGAGTTTGGCTGGTACCTGTCTTGTGGCTGGGAGGAGGTCCAGACTCTCTGAGGCAGGCCAGAGGCTGTATGATACAAGGTTGACAAGGTGTGGTCTCCACAGGATAGGCCATCACATGTTTATCTGGTAAAGTCTCAGCAGAATTTAGAGTTCCAATGTCCCCACCAATATTATCATCATCCCAGTTGTCTCCATCCTAATCCTCAGGGTTCCACTCCTTTCCAATCAATGTCTTCACTTTAATTGCAGAAAACCTGCAAGGTTGAGATTTTAGTTTCCTCTGTAATTCTGCTACTGGTACAATGAGAGTCTGGGTTTGATACTCAGATATCTCAAATCTGTGTCTATAGGAGATAAGATTTTCTTTTAAGGCACAGGTAGAAACTTTCATATCATTCATGTGGCATTTAAGTTTCACATTTGAAGACTTTAGCTCATCTCTTTATTTTGTAACTGTATCCAGAGTATCTAGGAGGAGCCAGCCAACATCATACTTTTTGACTCCACAAAATTCTGTTAAGGTGTTGAAAACACTCTCACCCAGATCCTTGCTTCTTATAAGCATGGAAGTAGGGGAATCCAGTAATGCTATTTTATGTATCTCTATTGCCAGCTAATGCCATGGACTCTTAGCAACCTCTTCATTATTGGAAAGGGAGTCATTAGTACACTTGAGGCCAATTAGAGTAGACAGCCAATTACAAAACTCCCAGAACCACCTGAAATATCCCATGTTTAAGATTCAGTTCCTCAAGAATCATTCCCAGTACCAAGCTGTATTATTCAGGGTTCTCTCAGGAAACAGAATCAACAGGAGATATCTACCAATAATATAAGATTTTATTAGAGTCTCTCACATGACCGTGGGGATGCACAAGTCCAGGGTCCACAGACAGGCTGCAAGCCATTTGCTCCGATGAAAGTCTGATGAAAGATCTTTGATGAGTTTCTGGGAGAAGTTGACTGTCCAAAGATGAGCTGGGAAATTCTCTCTGAATGTTGAAATCACTTCCTTTTTAAGGCATTCAGCTGATTGGATAAAAGCATCATCCTTTGCTGATGCAATCTCCCTGATTGATGCAGATGTAATCAGCCATCCATGCAGTAAACTCACTGATGCTCCAAGTCCATAAATGCTCTTGTATTACAATTAGCCCAGTGCTTGCTGGACCTAACACTTGGACACAATTACTTGGCTGAGTTGACATATTAGCCTAACCACCACACCCCTCAATTGCTCTCCAGTCCCACTAGTCTCTTGACTATTCCTTGAATACACCAGGAACCCATTCCCACATCAAAAGTTTGGTGGGATGCTCTTCTCTAGATATCTGCATACCTCACTTATTCTTCCTTCAAGTGTTTCTCAAGTGACCCTTCTTGGTGATGCCCTCCATGACAACCTTTAAAAATACATTCTCCTCCCCAACACTCCCTCCCCACAATGATTCTCTTGCTCTCACTTTATTTCCATAGCACTCTCACTTTCTCATGTATTAAATATTCTACATATATATTATGTATATCCCACTCCCCCTAGAATATAAGCTCCTTCAGGAAAGAATTATTTCCTATTTTGTAATTGCTCTATTGTCAGTAAGAGAAATTATGCTTGGCACAAACCAGGCCATCCACAAATACTTGTTGAATAAATGAATGAATGAACATTCTTGGCAATATCCCTACAATGACTAGGGGAGATTTGTTGTATAGTGTTACCCCAGGAAGATCAAAGGCAATACACCAAAGTGCACTTAAAAAATCATGTTAAAATAGTTTTTAAATATATATTGAGCACTTTATATAGGCCAGGCACTGTGTTAAGTGCTGTACATGAATTATTCCTTTAATGGACTCTGTAAACATGCCAGGAGTCATCTTACCCTATTTTACAGATGGGAGGGATACTGAGCTTTACAATGGTCAGGAGAAGTGCCAGTGGTCACACAGAGGCCAAGAGGAATAGCCCAGACTAGAGCAGGATTCAAATCATGAATGTTTGTCACCAAACCTCAAGCTCTCAATTGCAAAATTATACTACATACCCGTTCTGTAAATTCGTGTCTACAAAAGAACACAGTAATGAGGTACATGTGGTCTGCAAGCCAATGGTCTGCCTGGTCTAAGAAGGATTTTTAGAAGTTCCAGCAAAAATAGAGAACAAATGGATTACAGTGCATTTATCATCATGTATAAACAATTTAACAATGAAGAGGAAGAAGCAGCTGATAGTAAGTGGGAAAATTCTATTATTTATTGGCAGATAAACATGTGATACACAAAGCTGCCCTGCTTCAGACCAACTTCTATAAATCTTATGTCTTGATTTTGATAAGTATTGGTAAGGAGATATCTTGGGGTATTCCTTTGACAACTATGCAAAGTGCAAATACTATGTTGCAATCCATGGGCAGTTCACACCCTTGATCATGAGTTGAGTTCAGGCAGGATTTGCGGGATGAACAAAAATGTACATGGACAGAATTCATTGCCTCCATGTGTAGTTGGCCAAAACAGCAACTGGAGGCAGTGACTTAACTTCTCCAAGGGACAATTCTAGGTCCATTTCAACCACAAAAAATGGGAAACCTAAGATCCAGATGGAGGCCATTAAGGATAAAAATTACTATGCTAATTCTCACAAGGAAGTTTCTTTAAATATATTTTACCAAATTCTAGTTGTGCTATTAAAGTAAAATAATGATGATTTTTAAAATAATTTGGCAAAGAGCCAGAAATGTCAAGCAGCTTAAATGGATTAAACTAACTGCACAGTGGTTAGCAAGAGGCCTTTAAAATGACAATTCAGTTTTTGAAGAGATGATCTTATGTTATCCTCTCAGACAACAACTGTCTATTCAGACAACTCCTAGTTACTGGTAATAAAACCATATCATAACCATATGGGATCATGCTTTCCATTTCATTTTCAGCATCTAAACAAACATGCCATCTCAACTGAGAAAAATGCTAGAGCTAAAATGTGAGAAGAAAATGACCAAAGAATAAAGAGCTTTTAAGTGTTCCCTTTTTAAGTTGACCATGTGCTTGACACTGTGATAAGCATCAGAGACACAGAAAGGAAAAAGACCCTATTCCTACCCTTGGGGAAATTTGAAATCCTCATGGAGAAAACAGACTTAGAAACTCATTATTACTTGATAAACTATTAAGTTCCACAGAGAGAGAAGCAGAGGAGAACACAGAGGGAGAGACCAATTCTTCCTGGGCAGTCAGGAAGAGGTATCATTTCACCCAATGTACAGAAATAAGGAGATTTTACCAGAATGAGAAAGAGGTGAGAGGACCAACTGAAATATTTATTAAGCAGGAATTGAGAATCATAACCTACACAAATCTGGCTACCACTCCTTGGCAGGAAGTGGAAGAAATAAAATAAATATGCAACATCATGACTGGCATCAACACCCACTGAGATCCTCATTAAAATGTCTGAACACTAGGCATAGCATGATGGTAATCTAAAGAGGTCAGAAGAAACGATTTGGAAATAGAACATGAAACATAAGCTCTTGTCTAAGAAAGTGAACTATTCATTGAGAATTCAAATTAGCTTACCATAGTAACTCACCTTGGACATATTTAGAAGCTTCCTATTTGAGGCCTTTCCCCAATTGTGTATGGGTAAATACCCTAACCAAACTCATCACATTTACATAATGAATAGAGAGTATTTTTCCATGTATCACTACTTACATATCTATGATGTGAGGCTTTTCTTACTAAACCCATGTCATCTTCAATGGTAGATTTTAATTGGATATTATTTGACTTGCCAGAAGCCAGAGCCAAGGCCAGCTTCCTTGTGCAGATCACATGGACCCATGCTTAGAAGGTCTCTGCTTTGCTTAATGCTCTGTTCTCAGCATCTTGAAATCTTTTTTATTTTAATACGGAATGCTTCATGAATATGCTTGTCATCCTTGTGCAGGAGCCATGCTAATCTTCTCTGTATCATTCCAATTTTAGTATGTACTGCTGAAGTGAGCACTTTGAAATTCTTACCCATTTTTCTTTAACTTGTGTTTTGTAAGTGAAGTCCAACAGGGCTGTGGAGCAGAGGAGATAAACACAAAATGCATATCTACCATTCCTTGCTACCCCATTAGCCTGTAGCATTCCAAATATCACATCAGCACAAAATTACAGTAAACCTATGGTAGACGGATGTTCAGCAAGACTCATTGTGTGTACAAAGGTAAGCACATTACTTCTTTGAGTAATGGGGAGGATAGCAGCTCCAAGAAGTCACCCTTTCCTTTCAAACTAGAGCTTACTTCCAAGGTAGAAGGAAGAAAATGACCTTCTAAAAACACAAAACAATCAAGGACCCCTATCATATCCTTTGTTCCTTGTGGTCCCCTCTGTTAGTCAACCACTTACAGTGAAAATGATGACAGAAGGAAAGGGAAAGATAGGGCAACTAACAGTTCCTTTCCTTCAGTCTTTCCTTATTCATCACTAAGCAAAAGGTAGAGTGTGTTGGGCAAAAGTGAACATATCAAAAAGCAAAATAAAAACAATGATTTTAGTTTTGTGCAGGGTTTCAAATATTCTTCTAAGAACCAAACACATGCACAATGAAAGAGCTATGCAATAGAAATTGTGTAATTTAATGATTCCACATACAAGTTAAATGCTCTTACACTTGTATTTAAAAGTGACTCTGCACAATATAAAGAACAGTAATATTTGTGCTAATAATTTAAATTTTTAGTTATTCTTTATTTAGAATGATATAAAGTAGAAGGCAAAAAATACAATGAATAGTAGAGATACTGTGGGAGAAAGGAAAAAGCTTTATATCTTAGTATCATTAATGGAAACTTTCTTCCTCCTTTTAGAAAAAGGGTCCTACTTTTCATTTTGTACTGGGTCCTGTAAAGTAAGTAGCTGGTCTTAGGTGGATTCATGGTTTTTAATATATATATATAAATGAATATAGATGTAGTTGTATTTATGTACATATATGTATATATAGATATATATATACACAGTAAAAAATATTCATATATTGCTTAGCTCTGTCCACTGAAAAGACCTGTAAGTAATGACAACCCAATAGCAATGAGCTCCCTAACACCCAGGTCTTGGTTTCATTTTTTTTTTCTTCTTACTTTTAATGTTTTGCTATTTTCCTTATATTAATTTTTACTTTTGTAATAATAAACTTTGTTTTTAGAGAAGTGTTACATTACAGAAAAGTTACATCAAAAGTGTAGGAGATTCCCATATAATCTCAAACCCACTTATACAATTTTCCCTATTATTAACTTCTTACATTAGTGAGGTACATTTGTTACAATGGATGAACCAATATTGAAGCATTGCTACTAACCAAGGCCTATAGTTTACATTATGGTTTTCACTTTGTGCTGTACAGTTTTATAGTTGTACAGGTCACTTTTAGGCCTTGGAATTGTTCTGTATGATACTGCAATGACAGATACATGACCGTATACTTTTGTCAAAGCCTATGAACTGAGTCTCCTGCCACCACATGAAATGTTGCAGGCACTCCTCAGGTTAGGAATGACTTGCTCTCTTATTCTTCACCTCTTCCAGTCTACTCTTCTTCCTTCTGCCTCCTAAAGCCCCACCTGCTCATGAATCCAATCTCATCTCATCTCACCCTTCTTTTTACTTCTTTTGCACACAGCCTGGGCCCTAGGAATGAAATGATCTTATTTTCCAAACAAAAATATCAGGACATTTTGTGTCACAATTATTTTAACTAATAAGTAAAATGGGGAAAATCCTTTCAAATAGAAGAAAGTTTACCATTAGCTTCAATAAAAATGTAAGTACCTGCTATTGTGATATGTCAGCAGAATGCCTATTGGTTTTTTGTGTGTTTTTTTTAACATATATAAAACCTAAAACTTCCCATTTTAATCACATTCAAATATATAACAGCACTCTTAATTACATTCACTATGTGATGCTACCATCACCAAAATCTATTACCAAAACTTACCCGTCATCCCAAATAGAAACTCTGTACAATAAAAGCCTTAACTCCCTATATTCCCTACCTCCACCTCATCTCCTAGAAAGATGTATTCTAAATTCTTCCTCTATGAGTTTGTAGAATGCTTGTTTTTTAACAAGAAAATTTATTGAAAAAGAAAGTATCACCTTCAAGTTTGTTCAAGAGGCATTATCTATATCATTCCTCTCTCTCATCCCCAAGGACACCCAAATTATAAAGTAAGGACAATGAATAAAAGATTAATTAAAGATTATGGTCAATATATTTGCTTTAAGACTAATCAATAGCATGATAGCACTAATAAAAAGCTAATATTTTAGTTACTTTTGAATGGAAGATACCTACATTTTCTGCAAAATTCAAAAAGGTAGGAAAAGTTA
>JAQZBX010013241.1:0-39931 GCA_029593785.1 Cabassous unicinctus | reverse complement strand
CTTATTCCTTTCTCACATCTTTCAATTCCTCCAGACCTAATCTTTTTCCTTCAAGGGAACATACAAAGAAGCAAGGAAATAAAATAAGAAGAAAAAGTATCAAAGAGCAAACTTTACACACACACAGAACCACCAGCTAAATAAAACTCTAGAGCAGAGATAGAAGCTAATCAACTGAATAAATCCATCAAGATAAAATGATGACTAGAGGACAACAAAAAATTACAACCCACACTGAGAAAGAGGAAAACATGGACCAATCCAATAAGCAAACTATAAACCAGGAACTGAAGCAGATCATTGAACAACTAATCAAAGCCTCCAAACAAATGGACCAACTTAAAGAAGTGAAGGAAGAGATTAAGAATATAAAGAAGACACTGGGAGAGCATACTGAAGAAATTGTAAACACTCCCAAAAAGATAATGGATATGATGGTGACCAATGAAGCAATCCAAGAAATCAAAAAGACGCTGGATTCACATAGCAGCAGATTTGAACAGGCAGAAGAAACAATTAGTGATGTGGAAGACAATACATCTGAAATCAAACAGATACTAGAAAAAATAGACAAAAAGATAGAAAAAATCCATCAGGGACACAGGGAATTAACTGACAACACAAAACACTCAAACATGCGCATTATGGGCATCCCAGAAGGAGAAGAGAAGGGAAAGGGAACAGAAGAAGTGTTGAAGGAAATAATGGCTGAAAACTTCCCAACCCTATTGAGACAGATAAATGTGCAGATGCAGGAAGCAAAGCACACCCCAAACATTATAAGTCCCAACAGGCCAACTCCAAGACATATATGTCAATGCTCAAGAAAAAAAGAAATTTCTCAAGGCAGCAAGAGAAAAGAGAACCATCACATACAAGGGAAGCACAAAAAGATTAAGTGCTGATTTCTCAGCTGAAACCATGGAGGCAAGAAGACAGTGGTATGACATAGTCAAAATACTAAAAGAAAAAAACTTCCAGCCATGAATTCTCTACCCAGCAAAACTGACATTCAAAAATGATGGAGAGTTTAAAATATTCACAGGTAAACACAAATTAAGAGATTATGTCAATAAGAAACCAGCACTTCAAGAAACATTAAAGGAAGATCTACAAGTTGAAAGGAAAAAACAAGGGAGAGAGAGTTGGAGGGGAGTTTAAAAGGAACTAACAAGGCAAAAAATAAAAACAAAACAACATATGACATACATTTATCGAAAAAAAAATGGCTGAAGTAAGAAATTCATTACGGGTAAAAACACTGAAGGTTAATGGACTAAATTCACCTATCAAGAGACACAGATTGGCAATATGGTTAAGGAAAATGATCCATCTATATGCTGTCTACAAGAAGCCCACCTTTGACCCATGGATTCAAGGAGCCTTAAAGTGAATGGCTGGAAAATTATTTTACAAGCTGACAATAGCCAAAAATGGGCAGGAGTAGCTATTCTATTATCAGACAAAATAGACTTTAAATGAAAACTATCATAAGAGATGAAGAAGGACACTGTATATTAGTAAAATTGGTAATGTCTCAAGAAGAGAGAACAATCATAAACATTTATGCACCTAATCGGGGTGCCTCAAAATACATGAAGCAAACCCTGGAAAAACTAAGTGGAGAAATAAATGCCGCTACAATTATAGCAGGGGACTTTAACACACCATTATCATCATTAGACAGAACATCTAGGCAGAAAATCACTAAAGAAACAAAGGCTCTCAACAATACATTAGAAGGAAGCAGGTGTGGCTCAATCAATAGAGCTCCCATTTACCCTAAAGGAGGTCCCGGGTTCGTTTCCTGGGGTCTCCTTGTGAGGGCAGGCCAGCCTGCGCGGCCCTGTTGGCTCATGCAGCAAGACCTCACAACAAGAAGCGGGTGTGGCTCAATCAATAGAGCCCCCGTTTACCATGTGTGAGGCCCCAGGTTCGCTTCCTGGGGCCTCCTTGTGAGGGCAAGCCAACCCGCAGTGGCGCAGTGGGCTGATGCAGCGGGACCTCACAGCGAGGGGGAGATAAGCAGACACGGAGAAAACAAACAGTGAATGGACACAGCAAGCACAAGCAGCAAGGGGGGATAAATAAATAAATAAATAAATCTTAAAAAAAAAAACAAAACAATATATTAAAGGACCTGGACTTAATAGACATATACAGAACACTCCACCCAAATACAGCAGGATTTACATTCTTCTCAAGTGCACACGGAACATACTCCAAGATAGACCACATGCTAGGCCACAGAAAAACTCTCAATGAATTCAGAATGATTGAGATTACACAAAGTAATTTCTCTGACCACAACGGAATGAAATTGTAAATCACTAACGGCCAGAGAAACAGTTTAGGAACAAGGACATGGAACTTAAACAAGACACTCTTATACAAACAATGGGTCAAGGGGGAAATCTGAAAAGAAATCAGCAACTCCCTTGAATCTAATGAAAATGACAACAAAACATATCAAAACCTATGGGAAGCAACAAAACCAGTCCTGAGAGGGAAGTTCATAGCCATAAATTCATATATTCAAAAAGAAGAAAGAGCAGAAATTGAAGACCTAACTGCACATTTGGAGGAATTGGAAAAACAGCAAGAAACTAAACCAAAAGGAAGCAAAAAGAAGGAAGTAACAAAGATTTGAGCAGAACTAAAAGAAATAGAGAATAAAAAAGCACTAGAAACAATAAACAAAACCAAAAGCTGGTTGTTTGAAAATATCAATATAATTGACAAACCCTTAGCCAGACTAACAAAGAAAAAGAGAGAAAAGATTCAAATAAACAAAATAAGGAATGAGCAAGGGGATATCACTACTGAACCCTCAGAAATAAAGAGTATCATAAGAAGATAATTTGAAAAATTATATGCCAAGAAGAATGATAATTTAGAGGAAATGGACAAGTTTCTAGAACTCACAAACAGCCTACATTGATGAAAGAAGAAATTGATGAACTGAACAGTCCAATTACAAGTAAAGAAGTAGACTCAGTTATCAAAACCCTCCCAAATAAGAAGAGCCAAGGACCAGATGGCTTTTCAGCTGAATTCTACCAAACATTCTGGAAACAGCTAACACCAATTCTGCTTAAGCTCTTCCAAAAATAGAAGTAAAAGGAATATTGTCTAACTCATTCTATGATCTAACATTATGCTAATACCAAAACCAAACAAAGATACCACAAGAAAGGAAAATTACAGACCAATTTCTCTAATGAACCTAGATGCTAAAATCCCCACAAAATACTTGCTGATTGCATTCAACAACATATCAAAAGGATTATACACCATGACCTGGGTTTCATCCCAGGTATGCAAGGATGGTTCAATATAAGAAAATCAATCAATGAAATACACCACATAAACAGATTGAAAGAAAAAAATCACATGAGAATCTCTATAGGTGCAGAAAAAGCATTTGACAAAATACAGCACTCTTTCCTGATAAAATTACTACAAAATAGGAATAGAAGGAAACTTTCTGAATATGATAAAGGGTGTATATGAAAAACTGAAAGCCAACATCATTTTCAAAGGTGAAATTCTAAAAGCCTGGCCTCTGAGATTTGGAACAAGACAAGGATGCCCTCTATCACCACTCCTATTTAACATTGTCTTAGAAGTACTTGCCCAAGCACTGAGGCAAAAACAGGACCTAAAGGGCATCCAGATTGGAAAGGAAGAAGTGAAAATTTCATTATTTGCAGACGACATGATCTTATACATAGAAAGCCCTGAAAAATCTACAACAAAGCTTCTAGAACATATAAATGACTTCAGTAATGTTGCAGGCTACAAGATCAATTCTCAAAAATCAGTAGCATTTCTGTACACCAATAAAAAGCAATCTGAGGAGGAAATCAATAAAAAAAGATCATTTACAATAGTAACTAAAAGGATCAAATACCTAGGAATAAATTTAACTAAAGATGGAAAGTATTTATATACAGAAAAATGCACAACACTGTTAAAGGAAATCAAAGAAGACTTAAATAAATGGAAAAATATTCCCTGTTCATGGATAGGAAATTTAAACATCATCAAGATGTCTATCCTACCCAAACTAATCTACAGATTTAATGCAATCCCAATAAAAATCAACACTGTATTTTCTAAGGAACTGTAAAAACTAACCACAAAATATATTTGGAGAGGTAAGAGGCTCCGAATTGCCAAAGACATATTGAATAAGAAAAATGAAATTGAAGGTATCACATTACCTGACTTTAATACATAATACAAAACTACACTGATCAAAACTGCATGGTATTGGCACAAGGATAGACCTACTGACCAATGGAACCGAATTGAGAGTTCTGATATAGATCCTCGCATATACCATCATGTGATATTCGACAAGGCCACCTAGCCCACTCAATTGGGAGAGAATGGCCTCTTTAACAAGTGGTGCTTGGAGAACTGGATAACCATATCCAAAAGAATGAGACAAGAATACCATCTCACATCTTATACAAAAATAAACTCCAGATGGACCAAAGATCTAAATATAAGAGCCAAAACCATAAAGACCTTGGAAGATAATGTAGGGAAGCATCTACAGGACCTTGTAAAAGGAAATGGTTTCATGAACTTCACAGCCAAACACGAGCAGCATGAGAAAAAATAGATAAATGGGATTTCACCAAATTAAAAACTTCTGCACCTCAAAGGATGTTATTAAGAAAATAAAAAGGTAGCTTGCCCAATGGGAGAAAATATTTGGCAATCCTATATCTGATAGGAGCCTAATATCCTGCATATATAAAGAAATCCTACATCTCAAAAATAAAAAGACAAACAGCCCATTTAAAAAATGAGTATGTAACCTGAAAAGACACTTCTCCAAGGAAGAAATACAAATGGCTAAAAAGCACATGAAAAAATACTCGATATCGCTAGCTATTAGGAAAATGCAAACCAAAAGCACAATGAGATACCATCCTACACCCATCAGAACTGCAGCTATCAAAAAAAAACAAAAAACAAACAAACAGCAGAATATAAGTTTTGGAGAGGATGTGGAGGAATAGGAACACTCATCCACTGCTGGTGAGATTGTGGAATGGTCCAGCCACTGTGGAGGACAGTTTGGCGATCCCTCAGAAAACTAACAATAGATCTTCCATATGATCCAGCAATTCCACTACTGGGTATATACCCAGGAAAACTGAAAGCAAAGACAAGAACAGATATATGCACACCAATGTTCATAGCGGCATGGTTCACAATTGCCAAAAGTTGGAATCAGCCACGGTGCCCATCAACAGATGAATGGATAAGCAAAATGTGGCACATACATACAATGGAATATTACTCAGCTATTAGAAGGCATAAAGTGCTAACACATGGAATAACGTGGATGAATCTTGAAGACCTTATGTTGAGTAAAGCAAGCCAGGCATTGAAGGAAGTACAGTTTATGACCTCATTGATTTGACTTGAGGGAAGGTAACAGTTTCTGAGAACCACTGACCGACTGATAGGCTAACAAGGAAAAAAGAGAGAAGGGTAGGCTGTGAGCCATCACCCATATGGACATTATCTATGGTAAAATGAAAGAGTATAATTACATATTAAAGGATAGGACAGGTGGGTAGAGATTTTACTGGGTTCGGTGGTGCAAGATTTACAGGTGGGTAGATGAGGAAGGACAGGTTAGAATACCCAGGACATGTAAATATGAATCTTGTCATCCCATGAGCCAAGACAGGAAAGAGTCATATGCCCCAGGGGGTGGGGAGGAAGGAACAGAAAAGATCAAATGGGGTATGTAGTGTTCATGGGAAATATTCTTCATTACCTTCCATTAATGGACACAGGACATGGTAAATATGATAAAAAATTATTAAAGTGTACAGTCTAAATTGTAAACTATACTGTAAACCACTGAAAATTTTTAGTTGCTATATTTTACTATCTGTATAACAGTTATAACAATGATAACATCCATAAAAAATTAAAGGTTTTAATATGGTTTCCGGAAGGGGGAGGGAGGTTGGGTATGTGGGAGTCTCTAGTATTCCATGTGTGACTTTGCTGTGACCTAAAACTTCTTGGAAAATTAAATTGAAATTTGGGAGACACTGGGGAATGAGAGGGGGAAGGTTTCACGTTACACTGGACATCCGATATTACAGTGATAAAAGGAAAAAAGAATAATTTCTTTCAAAAAAAAAGAATTTTTTTGGGTGCTTTTTTCCCATTTTTTCAAATGTCCCAATCCACTAATTATATTTTACTTTTAGTATAGTTTCCTTTTTTTTTCTTCTGAGTCTCCTTATACTTATCTCTTGCATTTAAAATTATCATTATTATTTCCTTTTCCTATTAATTGTATTTTGTTATTATATTGGCTTCATATTCGAGGAAGGTTTGGATCACAGAAAGTTTACAAGTGGGGCTGCAGAGGATCATTGGTGGGGGGTGTCTGGGATGTGGGATTCATGGGAGTAAGTCCATCTGAATATACATGAAAGATATATAAAATTGTTCAAATGATCAAAGGATGGGGCATGGTCACGGTGGGTAGACAATTACTCAATTAATGAGGGAATCTGAATTCCCAGCCTGGAGAGCTCTGCTACATTCCCCAAGGGAGCAGCAACAGTCCCCTGAGTGCAGAGGCAGTGTCTGGCAAAAGAGGATGGCCCACTGATGGGTTCTTGTTATTGAGCACTAGCCTTATGAGTATTTACTCTTCTAATTGAAACTTAGCCTACTGTTATGGGGTGCCTAACGGTTACCAACTGAGAGCCTCCTTGTTGCTCAAATGTGGCCTCTCTCTGAGCCAAACTCAGCATTTGAATGCATTACATTTCCCCCAATGTGGGACATGACTCCCGGGGATGAGACTCCCTGGCAACGAGGGATTAATACCAAGTGCCAACTGGCAACACGATTGGAAAAATACCTTGAATAAAAGGGGGAAAAGGTAAAGAGAAATGAGTTCACAGGGCTAAGAGACTTCAAAGAGAGTTGGGAGGTCATCCCAGAGTTAATGCTTATGCACACCTCAGTAGGATCTCATAGCACACCAAAGCGGATATCACCCCACACTGAGGGAACCCTGAGGGCTCTGGTGACACCCAGGTCCTATACAAGTGGGGATAGCCCCAGAGAATGATGCCTAATTAGTGGGCTCTTCATTGGCCTCTGTGTTCCTGAGAGTGACAGAGTTGGACTCAAATAAGTCATCCCTGCACATGGTCCATCAGTCTCTTCTACTCAAACCTATATGTGATGCTGGAGTTGTTAGGTGTATTTCCAGAGACTGTATCCTCTGGCCCACCTATGTGCCAGCTGTGCCTGGAATCTCGGTGGAGCTGCAACTCCTACCCTACAGCTCGATGGACTCATCCAAGTAACCTGGCGAGGAGACGACGATGGGCAATGGCCATCCCAGGGAATGGAGAAGGCCTGCAGCTGAAGGCAAGATAATCCCATCCACTGTATCCATGGGATATAAGCCCTCTCTCACTTAGAGTTGGAGTGTACATCACCATCCAAGTCCCCTCAGGATTGGGGGAGGAGCTGTGGACTAGAGTGGACTTGGTGGTGTTCTGTTGTAGACATATTGTGATTCAAGCAATGGAAGAAATTGTAACAGTGAGGTGGAACCAGTGGCCACTGGACATTTTTCGGGCAGGGAGCGGAGGGGCAGTTGAAATACAGGGGCTTTTTTGGGACTTTCGGGGTTGTCTTGAGTGGCGTAGTGGCAACGGATTTAGGCCATTTTCCATCAGAATATACCAAGCAGAACTTGGTGGGAGAGAGTGTGGTCTGTGATGTGAACTGTGGTCTATGCTTGGTGGCAAGGCCCCAGGATGTTTATATCCATTGTAGGTGTTGTACCACACGGATGAGGGATGGTGGTGTGGGATGTTGTTGGAGGTGTGGGCAGTGGGGAAACATGGTAATCCCTGTAATTTCTGAGTAATATTTAGGTAATATAAGCACGGTTAAAAAATATATATATATATAACAAATAACATTTATGTAAACAAATGCACATATATGCGTATGTATTTATGTATCATTTTACAACTGTTTGTATGTATTGTGAAAAATTTGATTTTTACCCACAATAAAAAAAAATTTTAAAAATCCCTGCCATTTAGAAATTTGAAAAAATTAAAACACTTTTGAGCTTTTATTTCTAGCTACACATCTCTCATTACCTTCCAGTGCAAGCTGTGAGCAGTGTCCATTCATCAGCATTTCTTTTCACCCCACCCCAACATAGCCCTTTTTACTCTTGGTTTTTCTTCCAATTAATTCATGGACATCAGTCCTGATGACAATATTTCATCAGTATAACAATCTCATGAGATTTTGTCAGCTTTCATCATATTTCATCCTCAGCAGAACTGAATTAATTTCTTAACACTCGAAATCCAGACAAGGAGTTCTTCTCTTAAGGGGGATCTATTCGATCCCTTGTGCCACTTGGATCTCTCTTTCTATGTTCAGGGATCACTTCTCCTGAATTCCAGGTGGCTTCTCTTCCTGAAGGAATCTTGCATGAGGAAGCATAATGAAACCATAAAGCTACTGCTTTGCAGGTGGTCTTGGGGCCACAACTGATACACATTATCTCCCTTGTTCATTCTAGATTTCCCTCACCCCACCTAGCCCCTCTGCTAGTCACAGGAGCTTACCAGGTTCCAGATCATAACTTTCTTCGGTATGATCTCCTGGTCACAATGTCCTTCTCAGGCAGGGTTTGCTGCTCTTGTCCATTTATTAACAGTCAGGCAGGGGTATATAGAGAGTTGCCTAAGTAAATCATGTGGGATTTACTTAGTAAATAAGTAAAACATGTTCTTCCCAGGCCTTCTTATGGAGCAACATGCCTTTCTCCTGATAGGCCAGATCAATCAATACAGGCAAGACAGAGGCCCCAATTCTTTCCTGTCAGGCCCTGAGAATGAAGAGCAAGTAGTGCCCAGCTTTTGACCAGAGCAAAGAGTTCAATGTCACTATTCTTGGGCCTTTGTCTTTTACATAAATATTAGAATCAGTTTGTCAGCTTTTTCAGGAAATTCAAAATGAAGTTTGAGTGGAATTTCATTGTATTAATTAGATAAGTGATGTATTAATAATATATTGAATCATACTTCATGTTTGTAGAACTATATAAATTTCTAAATGTATTGTTTCTTTTTTCAGATTTGAGGAAATCAATAAATGATATCTCTACCCTAATCTGTAGGATGGTGACAACTGGGAGAGTTAAAGGACAAAAGGTAGATGAAGATTAATCTTTCTGTTCTTCATTGTTATAGGGCATTTGGAGGGCAAGGTTTGGTTGCACCTAATTTAACAACAGACACCTCAAGGGAAAAATTTAGACACAGTAGATTGTAAGGTAAATTTGACTATGTGTAGTAGAGTCACAGCAGTAGCTTTAAGATTGTTTTGGGAAAATGTTATAATAAATGTGTCATTCAAAGAAAATGAAGCAATGACAAAATAATGCAAGAAATAAAATTATATAAACAAGAAATTTTTAAACGGCCAAACTTAGAAATAAATAATTGCATGATGATGCAAAAATGAATTAATTTACCTAAACTTATGATATAATTATTTTGGGAGTGTTGGGATTGGCAAATACGCTATGGGGGTGCCACAAAGGAGTCAACCTATTGAATATTGATTGACAAAGATAAAATTAAAAATGAATGCATATAGTGTAAATTTGGGGATATACACAGGAAGAATTAAAATATTTCCAATCTGTTATGTCTGGGAAATGTGGCTGAAATGTAGAAAAACAGGTAAGATTCCTATTTGTCATTCTAAGTGTGGCTGTGTTATTCAGTGCTTTAAACGAAGAATACTTCATTTTCAGCCTATACCAAAAGCAAGGGAAAATGTTTGGAAAGTTGGGGACTTAATGCCAAGACTCAGGTACCTGAATTATTACAGTGTAGGCAAAGTATGGTAACTTTTCTTGAAATGTCTTTGGATATGAACTGAATGAGGCACTGTCAGAATCTTCATTGTTCTGTAGAGGTTTTAAGGGTGGTGAAATAGGACATTGGAATGAATTCTGAACCAGTGCTGCTCATTCTTCAATGTATCCCCTGGGATATGAATCTTCTAGGATCTTGTTAAATTGCATATCCTGATTCTGTAGATCTGGTGGGGGGTAGGGGCTTTGATTCTGATTATCCTCCAATCTCCTCAACATGCTCAAGCTACAGGTTCACTTACTACACACTATGAATCCTAAGACCTTGTTTGGGGTCTCACCTCCTTAGAGGAGTGGTTCTCAAATTTTGATGCCTATTGAAATCACCTGAGGATTTTTCAAACTCTTGAGTACCCATGCTAAACACAGGAATGATTAAATTCCTATCTCTGAATGGGACCTGGCATTTGAGCTTTTAAATTTCCCAGGTGAATTCAGTGTGCAGAGGCATTTGAGATCTACTTCCTTAGAGTATATGATGCAATATGGAAAACTACTATATTAATTTGTGTAAAGAGTCTCCACAGAAAGTGTATGGATTTTTTTTTCATATTATATTACCCTTTTAATTTTATTTTCTTATTAATAGACTTAATTTTTTAGAAAAATTTACAGAAAAATTGATCCTCTAGTACAGAGAGATCCCATATAGTACCACCCCCACACACAGTTTCTCCTAATATTAACATGTTGCACTATTATGGTACATTTGTTAATATTAATGAACCTATAGTGATACATTATTACCAACTAACATTCATACTTTGTTCAGATTTCCTTAGGGCTTATCTAATGTCTTTTTCTGTTCCAGGATCCCATCCAGGCTACCACTTTACATTTAGTCATCACTTCTCCTTAGGCTCCTCTCAGCTATAACATTTCCTCAGACTTCCTTGTGTTTTTCTGATGACTAACAATTTTGTAGAGTACTAGTCAGGTATTTTGTAGGAATTACAAAATACCTGACTAGTATGGATCACTACCTGGAAACCCCATGAGGAAAAGACTGCCACCAAGAAGGCTGCTAGAAGGACCCCAGCAGAACTCCATTTAGAACAAGATTGGAATGAGATCTCATTAAGTTCAAGGGAAAGCCTCAAGTGGCCTCACCAGTGACCCCCTGAGGAACCAACAGGTGGGGTGACCAATGAGAACAGCAAATAGCTGGGGTCCCTTCCCCAGCATTAGGAAAGGGAGGGATAAACAATAGCTTAAGAAAGATAGCCCCACAAGACCCAAACACTCTCTCTGCTTAGAGGAGCAAGTTCAGTTGCATAATCCTGTTCTATTTCCCCATTTCTCAATAAACCGACATGTTCTTAAATTCTTTTACATAACATAGCCAAGAACATAGAGGAATCCATCATTCCCTGATTTTTCCCCAACTTCACTTTGATGCATAAACATTTTTTTTAAAGTGATGTGTTTTCATTTATCTATTTCTTATTTTGTTGCTCATGCTTTATGTGTAAAGACCAAGAAACCATTGCCTAACACAATGTCCTGAAGATGCTTCCAAATGTTTTCCTTTGATTCTTAGAGTCTGATTCTTATATTTTGGCCTTTGATTCATTTTGAGTTATTTTTTGTATTGATCTTAGGTTGTGACCCACCTTAATTCTTTTGAATATAGACATCCAATTTTCACAGTACCATTTGTTGAAAGACTATTCTTTCCTAATTGAGTGGATTTGGCATCATTGTCAAAAGTAATTGGGTTACTTCTGAACTCTCAATTAGATTCCAGTGGTCTATATGTCTCTCCTTATGTCACTACCATGCAGTTTTGATTACTGTGGCTTTGTAACACATTTTAATATGAGAAACTGTGACTCTGACTTCGTCATTCTTTTTCAAGATGATTTTTCATTCAGGGCCCCTATCATTCCATATATATTTTATGACTGGCTTTTCAATTTCTGCTAATAAGGCTGTTAGAATTTTTATTGGGTTGCCACTGAATCTGTAAATTACATTGTATAGAATTGACAGCTTAATATTTGGTCTTCTAATCCATGAACATGGAATTTCCTTCTATTAATTTAGGTTTCCTTTTATTTCTTTTAGCAAAGTCTTTCCTTTACATTCTTTGTTAGATTTATTCAAAGCTATTTGATTCTATTACTTGGCATTGTAAAAGGCTTTATTTCTTGATTTCCTCTACAGAATGTTCATTACTCATGTATACAAATACTGCTGATATTTTTTCAATAATATATTTTTTATTGTTTTTTAAAAGACTTGGATGACATAAATGCTTCATTAAAAATATAGGGGATTCCCATATGCCCTGCTCCCTACACCTCCCATGTTTTCTCACATTAAGATCCTTCATTAGTGTGGTATATTAGTTACAATTGATAAACACATTTTAAAGCATTGCCACTAAGCATGTGTTATAGTCTACATTGTAATTTACACTCTCTCCCTTACAATTTTCAAGGTATGGCAAGATATATAATGGCCTGTATCTGTGATTGCTGTGTCATTCAGAACAATTCCCAAATCCCAAAAATGCCCCCATATTATACCTGCTTTACCTCTCCCTGCCCTCAGACCCTCCAGTGGCAGCTGTATCCACATCAATGATATACGTTCTTCCATTGCTAGAATCACAAGTCTATAGTAGAATACCAGTGTCTACTTTAGTCCATAGTTCATTCCCCAGTTTTGATGATTCTGTGATCGTGATGCTCACTCCACCTCTAATTGAGGTGGGGTTTTGATCGCATGGGGCAGATGGATGGGATTCTCTTGCTTGCAGTTGTAAACTCTCAGTTCCTTGGGTAGTCATTGTCCATCATAATTTCCTTGTTAGTTGTCCTGGGTGAGTCCAACGAACTGGAGAGTAGTAATTGCAACTGTTAAGATCAGGGCCTGACTGGCACATGGAAAGTGTCTCTGTTTCTATCTTCCCTCTCTATCTCATTTATCTCTGCTTGATTATTTTCCTCCCTCTGCTTACTTTAGATCTCTGATTTGATATCTTTTTATTTTCTTTTTTAATGTAAGCATTTAGAGTTTTATATTTCCCTCTCAGCACTGCCTTTGCTTCATCCCATATGGATGGGTATGTTCTGTTTTCCTTTTCACTCACCTAAAGATATTTCCTGATTTCCTTATGATTTCTTCTTTGATTGATTGTTTAAAAGTACATTGTTTAATTTCCACTTATTTGTGAATCTCCACTACCACTGTTACTGAAATTTGGCTGCTTTTTCCCTTTTTGTTAAGGGAGATACATGTCATGATTTAAGATTTTTTAATCTATTGAGACTTGTTTTTGATGTAACATATGGTCTATTGTGGAGAGTGATCTATGTGCACTAGAAAAGAATCTGTATTCTGCTGCTGTTTGGTGAAGTGTTCTTTCTATCCATCTTTCTATCATCCATCTATATCTCTAATCTATCTAATCTATTTATCTATCATCTATCTATCATTTATCTAACTTCACTAGGTCTCCATGGTTAAGAGTATTGTCCAAGACTTCTATTTCCTTATTGATCTCCTGTTTCTAGATCTGCACTGTTTTTCAATGTATTGAAGTATCCTAATATTAATGAAAAACAATATATTTTTCCATTCAAATCTGTCAATATTAGCTTCATATATTTTGTGCTCTGTCATTTCATGCACATGTATTTATAACCTTTATGTCTTTTTGTTGAATTGGACTTTTTATCACTATATAGAGTCTTTATGCCTCAGAATAGTTTTTAATTAACTTCTGCTTTATCAGATTTTAGTATACCTACTTCAGCTCTTTTCGCTACTATTTGAATAGTATATATATTTTTCCATCCTTTCACTTTAAATCTACTTGTTGTGTCTGAATTTAAGGGGAGTCACATATAAATAGTACATAGTTAAGACATGCCTTTTTATCCATTCTGTCAATATCTGACTTATGACTGGAGGGTTAAATCCATTTATATTTACAGTCACATCTACCATTTTCCTATTTTGTCTTTGTAAGTTTTAAACCTTTTTATGACCTTCAATTCCTCCATTAAAGGTTTATTTCATATTTATTTAATTTATTTGCATTGTACAACTTTGAATCATTCTCATTTCTTTCTGAGTATTTTTTTCAAGTATTTTATTTGTGGTTACACTGGGGCCAAAATTTTACACCTTTAGTCTGTAACAATCATGTTTACTTGATACCAACTTAATTTCTATAACATATATGTCCACTGATTTTATTTTCCTCAAACTCCCACCTTTATTTGTACCTATTACAAATTATTTGTTTATGCATGCTATTTCCAAAAGCATAGATTTATAATTACTTTACTTTACCTTTGATTTTAGAAACTATAATAAGTAAAAAGTGGAGTTACATATGAAAAAATATGACAAAATAGTACTGGCATTTATCATTACTGAAATGGTTACCTTTACTGGAAGTCTTTTTTTTTTATGCCATTCTGATCCACTGTCTAGTGTCCATTCCTTTATTCTTAAGAATTTCCTTTAACACTTCTTAAAGGGCAGGTCTAGTGGTCTTGAACTTCCTCAGCTTTGTTTACCTGAAATACCTTAAACTCTCCCTCCTTTTCTAAAGAAAGCCCTTTCTGGATACAAAATTCTTGGTGGGCAGTTTTTTCCCGGGAACTCTTTAAGTATTTAAACCCACTACCTTCTTGTAACCATGGGTTTTGATGAGAAATTGGCACTTTATTTTATTGCAATTCCCTTGTACATAATGCATTCCTTTTTCTCTTACTGCTTACAGAGCTTTTTCCTTGTCCTTGGCATTGAATATTTGATTTCTATGTGTCTGTTTGTGGTTCTGTTTGAGTTTACCCTGACAGTAGTTTGTTGGGCTTCTTGAATGTGTGTATTCATGTTTTTCATTAAATTTGGGATATTTTCTGCCATTGTTTCTTTGAATATTCCTTCTGATCTGTATTAGTCAGTCAAAGGGATGATGATGCAAAATACCAGAAATCAGATGGTTTTCATAAAGGGTATGTATTTGGGGTAGAAGTCCACAGTTACCAGGCTATAAAGCACAAGTTTCTTCCCTCACCAAAGTCCATCACCACTTGTTGGAGCAAGACAGCTGCCGATATTTGCCAGGTTTCAGGCTTCTTGGTTCCCTCTCTTCCCCAGGCTTGCATCTCTCTGGACTCAGGCTTGATTTTGCCACAAGGTCAGCTGTAGACTATCAGGCAAATGGCTTGCTTCTCTTCCCAGGGCCTTCTCTCTTTCCTCATGACCAAGCTCCTCTAAACGATACTTCCTGGGGCTCCAGCTCAAGACTGTGCATCACAACTCCAACATCAAAACTACTCCAACACTGTCCTTTGCCATGTCTTTTATCTTTGAGGCCCCACCCACCAAGGGGTAAGGTTTAATGCCCTACTGATGTGGCCCACTCAATACCCTAATCATAAGTTAATCATGCCCAGAATAATAGACCAGTTTACAAGCATAATCCAATATCTATTTGGGATATTTATAACTACATAAAACTGCCAAACTGCTACACTCCACCCTCTGAATTCCAAAAATACATTATAATATTCAAAAATCCTTAAATCAGTAACAATGTAAGTACAAAATCATATCATAATCATTATAAAGAAATAGAGTTTGTCTTGGGGCAAAGTCCTGTTTGTTATAGTCCTCTGAAACGTACAAAACCAATTTATCTGATACCAATACACAAATGGACAAAGGATAAACCTTTTCATTACCATTAGAAGAAATTGGGAGGTTAAACATGAATCATGGGTCCTTTAACATTCAGTAAATCTACAGGGCATCCTCCATTCGATTTCAAAGTCTGAGAGTCATTCTAAAGAAGATGTTTTCTTTTCCTTTGGGCCACATGGGGACCCACCCTTTTCACAGGCTTGCCCAAAGGGTATCTTCTTGGTTCCACCCTCATCAAGCATCTGGGTGTTGATCAAGTTCTGGAGTTCACCCTCCAAGAGTGTTGGGGTGATTGCCTAACCTTACCCAAACTTTGGGTAAGAGTCCTAGCCCCCCTTGTACAGTGAGGTTAAGACAGCACTCCCCCTAAACTTTGGCTTAAGAGTCAACCCTCTCAGAGCCATAAGTTGACCACTTGGCCTTCCCTAACCTTTAGCATACAGGCTCAAACCTCACAGAGCAACAAGTTGACCATCTGGTCTTCCCTAACCCATGGGGGATAGGCACACCCCTCTCAGACCTATGGGGTGCTGATCTTAACCACCATAATCTTTGAGGAATGTGCTCCACCATCTCTGTACTCTGGGGTGGCAAAACTGTCCCAGAACATCAGGTAGGAGCATCCACACTCTTCAACTGCTGGGGCAAACTCACCCTTTCTGTACCCTGGGGTAACAAACTCTTCTAGAATATTGATTAGGCACATGCACCCTCTTCAATTGCTGGGGGAAACTCACACTCTCTGTACACATGGGTGGGGCTCTTCTCTTCGCCCAAGGCAATGCCTTAATTCCAGATCTCAACTTCCATGGTTTTCTTCTTAAAGCTCTTTCTTCTTCAATGTCTCCTTTCCATGTCCATTTTAGTCCAAGTGAACAGTAGTTTTGTTAATACAGTGCTCTCAAAAAACTTGTTGGTTTAGCATGCAAGAAGCAGGGGTCAAAGCCATCAGACAGTAAGAATTTCCACAAGTCTTTCTGAGATAACTGCATCTTCAATTCTGATTTACAAGTTCCAGGTTTAACTAAGTCTTCAAATGGGACACTTTCATCTGGGAACTTGATTTCCAGAAACTTGGAAGCTCTGGAATCAAGTTCTGATTTCTTTATGCCCAAATGTTCAGTCCTTAGTGTATTTCACTCATCTAATATTTTGCTATAAGGTGCAAGGAGAAGCCAAGCCACATTCTCTGAGCTTACCTTGAAAAGTTCTTCAGCTAAATGCTCCAGGTTGCCATTTTCAAATTCTCTCTTTCATATAACACCAGGAGTTAATCTTGCTAAGTTCTGTGCAACTTTAAAACATGGATCAACTTTCCTCCAGTTTCAAATAATAATTTCATCATTTACTTTTAAGACATCATACGAAGTCTCTTCAGTACCCATATTACTATCAACAGTCTCTTCAAAGTGATCTAGGCATTTTACATCATACATTTCACAATTCCTCCAAAAAATGTCTCTTACCCATTTATAAAACCATTCCAACATTTTGGTAATTGCAAAAGCACTTCCTCACTCCTCAATACCAAATTCTGTATTAGTCATCCAAAAGGGTGCTGATGCAAAATACTGGAAATTAGTTGGATTTTGTAAAGGGTATTTATTTGAGATAGAGTTCCACAGTTACCAGGCCAAAAAGCATAAGTTTCTTCCCTCACCAAAGTCCAATGCAATGTGTTGGAGCAACACAGCTGCTGACATTTGCCAGGATTCAGGCTTCTTGGGTTCCTCTCTTCACCAGGCTTGCTCTCTCTGGGCTCAGGCTTGCTTTTTGCCAGAAGGCCAGCTGTAGACTATCAGGCAAATGGCTTGCTTCTCTTCCCAGGGCCTTCTCTCTTTCCTCATGACCAAGCTCCTATAAATGCTACTTCTCAGGGCTCCAGCTCAATACTGTACATCACAACCCCAACATAAAAACTACTCCAACACTGTCTTTTGCCATGTCTTTTCTTTTTGAGACCCCGTCCACCCAGGGGTGAGGCTCAATGCCCTGCTGATGTGGCCCAGTCAATAACCTAATCATAAGTTAATCATGCCCAGATTAACAGACCATTTTACAAGCATAATCTAATATCTATTTTTGGAATTCATAACTATATCAAACCGCCAAACTGCTACATGACCTTTTTCTCTTTATTTTCCCTCTAGGATTCCCATAATTCCTGTATTGATAAGTTTAATGGAATCCTGTAGGTCTCAAGGTCTGTTTTTTTTGTTTTGTTTTGTTTTGTTTGTCTTTATTCTTTTTCCTCCTATGCTTGAAATTTTTCATTTGTTTTGACATGATGATTATTGATTTTTTATTTTATGAGTAAACTTTTGTGGAAATTTTATAGGGAATTTTTCATTTCACTTATTGTGGTCTTCAACTCCATGATTTATTTTTTATTCCAATTGAGAATCTCAAAGTGATACTCATTGTTCATTCATTGTTTTCCTCATATTCTTTAAAGATTTTTCCATGTTACCTTTATCTCCTTGAATTTGAAGATCCTTTTTTTTTAAGTCTTTGTCTGATATGTCCAAAATGGCGTCTTCTTCATTGATGGTTTCTGAATTTTTATCTTGTTTTTTGGATGGGCCATCATTTCCTGTTCCTTTGTTCATCTATAATCTGTTTTTGCACACAGTAAATTTTAAGTGTTAACTCTGAGATTTACTCCCTGAGTGGACTGAACCTTAAGTTTCTATCCAGCTAATGATATGACACAGATTTTCTAAAGTTCCAGGAGCTAACAAAAATAACAACAATGAGAAAAGGAAACAGCACCATTCATGGTCTTTGCAAATTGTCCTTGATTTGGCTGGTGGTTTACAGCAGAGTTTAGCCCTGCTATCAAGATGATAAATCCCAGGAAAATGTAAAGTATACAGTCTTCTCTGTCATATCTGAGCCTGTATGGAAACATGAAATTTGCCTCTTTACCTGGGCTTTTTCTTGCTCAGGGCCATAGGAATTCCTGTGTTTACACTTTATAGGAGATCAAATCCCCCCATGCTCTCTTTGAAATAGACTTTCCCACCCTCCTCATTGTTCTATCACATGAATTAATGCAGGTAGTCCTTTGCTCCAGGCTTTTCTTCCCTAATTATTTATTTCACTTCTTCAGCAGTCACTAAGCAGCTTCTTTGCCTTCAGGAAAAATTCCAAGAGGGCAAACTGGTGACTGGTTTTGGATTCAGGCTTTCAGGTTTCCACTGGATAGAGTGGCACTACAATTTTCACATAGTGGTTATTGTGGTCCATATGGAACAGGGACAGTGATCTAAAGTGGGAACACAGTCTGGCTCAAAAAAAAGCTAGGGAGGGTGTGGAGGAAGCACTAGAAAGTGGATGACAAACTTCACCTACGATTTTTCAGGCTGTTTTTTTTCTTGATTTGGTGCTTTCTCAGTTATTGATATCTTCTATGTGTTTTCTAGAGTTTTCAGGAAAATGATTTTGCAAGTTTTGACTAGTTTTTCAAAGAATCTGTGGTAAGACAGCACTCTGGTCTTGTGTAGTACCATTTTGGGCAACTTAAAGAGGAACAATTCCTTCATATAAAATGGATCATGTGATGGTTATGCTAATGTGTCAACTCAGCAGGTAATATTGCCCATTTGTTAGGTCAAAGGAGCACTGGGATAATTGTAATACAAGGATATTTATGGACTTTAGTCATCAATGATTTTACTGAATTTTCTGAATAGATAACATACAATCAACCAGGGAGATTGCCATCAGCAATGAGTGACATTTTATCCAATCAGTTGAATGCCTTAAAAGGGAAGTGATTTCAGCAGTCAGAGAGAAGTTTCTAGATCATCTTTGGACAGCCAGCATCTCCTGGGAACTCATGAATGACCTTCATCCCTTCATCAGACCTTCATTGGAGCCCCTGAATTGCAACCTGCCTGTGGAATCTAGACTTGTGTTTCCCTCAGTCATGTGAGAGAATTTTATAAAATCTATTTTATAAAATGCTATTTACAGATATATCCTGTTGATTCAATTTCCCTAGAGAATCCTGAGTAATACATCCCACTTCTGGTATCAAATTCTGTTTTAATCAGCCAAAGTGGTGCTGGTCCAAAATACCAGAAATCTGTAGGCCTTTACAAAGGGTATTTATTTAGGGTAAAATGTTATAGTTACAACACCCAAAGTCTGTTGCCACATGTTGAAGCAAGATGGTGGATGATGTCTGCAAGGATTCAGCCTTACTCTTTCCTTCTAAGACCCTGTGGTCCCATTTTCTTGCTATCTCAGTTGTAGGTTGGCATAAGGCTCATCTATCTTCCTCTGAGGCTCATTTCTTTCTGGACACAGCTGCTCTGGTCTTTTAAAAAGGTCGGCTGTAAACTTCAGGATCATCTCTCTTCCTGGGGCTGCAGGATTCTCTGTGTATCTTCTCTTTGTATCTACTTCCATGGGAAAGTCTCTTTTATAGTCCACAAAGGGGGCTAGGACTCCATGCTGAGTACATTAGCAAAGGAAATTGTGGGATGAAACAGCTGGGACGTCATGTTTGGAATGGCAGAATGTCTGTGGATGCCTAAGGCCCCATTGGGCTGGAAGCCCAGCAAAATTCCAGTCAGAAATTACAACAATTTGAGAGGATTTGAGAAAAGAACTGAAAAGTGTTCTAACTTTTCTTGTGAAAAATAAAACTGTTTACAGTAATGACCAATGAACTAAAATCTTAATGTTTCTTTTAAGTGTGAAGAACAATGCTTTATCATATAAAAGCCATTTTCAGTGTTTAAAGACATTCTTTTGGATTCTGTATTTTGTGGAAATTGTTCCTTAGAGGAAAGGGACTCAGAAATGATTTTCTATTTGTACTGTTTGCCTTCAGATTGGAAAAGGGAAAAATTTTATTGAGAAATTTAAAATTCTCATAATAATAATAACTGCTATTCATGTAACTTCATCATAGGCAGATAGAGCATTTGTCTGATTATGTTGTGGAGAAGGAAGAGTAAATGAAATTCAGTAAGATATCCTAATTATCTTATATTCATAAGGTGAGGCATATATTTCATTTTGACTCACTCTATATCCATGCCAATCTCCTTGTAAACATGAGTCTTAGTATTACAGAGACTGCACAGCTAAATACTGTATTTCACAGAATCCCTTGCAGCTAAAATTCCACCAATTTCCTAGGATCTATGGAACTGTTTGCCCAACATGACATAAGGAAGAAGTGAGTAATATGAGATAACAATGGCCTGTCAGGAGACCTGATGTCAAATAAGTACCATGGCAGATATGTTTAATTGGTTTCTCCAAAGTCTATGGAGGTAGAAGCAGTTTCCTGATGTGGGAATTCTTCAAATATAGCAAATTCTGTGGGGTCTGGGAACCTCAGTGGCAGCAGCTCCCTCAGCTGGCCAATTCTGTGATGTGTTTCTGGATCTGAACTTAAGTGGGCAGCCTGGAGTCTGCTTTTGTAGGTCAACTAATGATTTGATTCAAAAAATGATTTGGAATTGTGCACTAAAATATTTTGAAAGTAATAATATGAGACAAAGTGACTGTGAAAGAAGTGGAAGTTTATGGACAGTCTGGTTGTGCAATGGGTAAAAATTGACTAGCTCAGAGACCATGTAAGAATTGGAAGTTTAATTGGTTGAGGTGTGTGCAATGCATAAATGTAATATCACACCTTGGGTTTGCAAGAATGACAGGAGAATTGAACACCTGGATTTCAAAGGGTCAGAGATGATGCAGAAAGGATGTTCAACAGGTTCTATTTAGTTACTTGCAGCAGCTGTGCAAGGAGAAATAGTTGAGTGGCTTAGGGTGGGTGTGTAATGAGTAAAATTAAGGAAACAATAAGGTTATGCAACAGGTGTCATTGAATAGCATCGAGTTGAGTAGCATACAGTGGATTGTAAAGAGGGAAATGGAATGGCACAGAGTGGATTTGCAAATCATGTAATTTTCTGGTGTACATTGCATACACAAGAAGTAAAAGTTTAACTTTTACTTGCACACTTGAGTGTGCAAGGAGTGATAAAGGGATAGCATAGAATGTGTGTGTTCTGAATATTTCTTAAATAACACAGAGCAAAGTGTGCATATTCAATGAATGGAAGGCATAGCATAGCTTTGCTGTGCAAAGGGTGTTAATTGAATAATGTAAGCAGGTGTGCCAAATGGAAGTACCATTAAGAACCTTATGCAAGGCATGTAAGATGAAAAGTGGTTGCAAAGTGTGATAACTGAATAGCAAAGTGTGTGTGTGCATGGATTAGTGAATGGAATAATCCTAGTTCTGTAATGAGTGTAAGGGACATAGCATAAAGTTATAGTGCAGTGATTTTAAGTTGGATGGTTTATAGCAAATGTGGAAGAAATTTATGTTGATTGGGACACAAAGGTTGTGCCAAAAGAATCATGTTTAGTTTTAAGAAAGGATTGTTGAATGCAGAGTACAATGGTGCAAGTGGAATCATTGGATGGTGCTTAATAGGTATGTAATTAGTGGTTGTTGAATCACAAACAGTGAATGTAAGATAGATTTTAATTCATTGGGACATAGTGAGTGTTCAGGCAGTATAAATGAATGCTACAACCTGGTTGTACAATGATTATAGGTTGAATATCTAAGTGATAGTGTATAATGATTGGAATTTTAACAGTTCACAAATGGTGTACAAGATGTTAAATTTGAGCAACAAAATGGGCATGCAGATTTGATACGCAAATAGATCAGTTGGTTGTGCAGGAACTCATATTTGGCTGATGCAAAATAGTAGTTCAAGGAGGTCTTGAATTGCAAAAGATGCCAATAGTAGAGGCAATGGTAGAATGAAACAGCATAACTGTGCAGAGTGAAAATGGAGGTAATAGTTTTGCTATGTAGTAGGATAAGTTGAATAACCGAGAAAGGGTTACTGAAATGAAAGTTGGATGGAGCACAATGGGTATATGGCATTGTAAGCTGAGTAGAACACAGTGGGTTTGCAAGGACTTATGGTCAAATAGCAAATGGAGTATAGGCAAGGTTTGATGTTTAATGCAGAGTGCAAGAGTGGATGCTGGATGGTGCAGAATGGATGACAATGCTGTGGGTGTTGGATTGCAGAGGAAGTGTGGATGGAGTCATAATTGTATGGAACACAATGGATATGCAGCAAGTGGAGGGAAATGGCATCAAATTTGTTTAACAAGTGAAAATGGAATAGCACAGATGGGTACAATGAATGAATATTGCACCCATGCTGTGCCATTTAAGTATCATACCTTGCAGAGCCACTTTTTATGATTTTAAAGTCCTATCACATCAGTTCTGTGTCATTCAAGTAACACTTAGTTGTTACTTAACACTAAGTTGTTACATTCACCTATCAATCATGCACACCCACTGTGTCAATTTATATGCTTTGAAAAACCTTTGCAAGCCATTAAACTTCCAATCATGCCAGGGAGTCTCTGATCTTATATACATTGCCCAACAAGGCTTTGCCATATTCTTTCCACCACCCTACACAATTCAACTATCACTCTGTGAACATTTGTTTAACAAACATGCCTTGCACACCCACTGTTGTTCCACCCACATCAAAATTTTTGCACACTTTTTCTGTGCCACTAATCTCTCCTGCTTGGCACACTCATTTTGCAATTAAACATTCACACATTGCAACCCATTTTGCAACATACAACATCACTCTCTTCACAACCACTGTAATGGCTGCACCTTAAAACAAGGTGGACCTCTGCACAACATGTGGTTTGGACTATGAAGTGGATGATGCTTCATATACACCAGGAGAATATGAAAAAAATTATTACTCACATAATGAGGTTATCTGTGGAGAGCAGGGCATATTTTCCAAGCAAGTCCAAAAATGACTTGAAAGAGCAAGGGAATGCTTGGGATTTTCATCATGGTTAGGGGTTGAGGCTGAGATGAGATATCCTGCACAAAGTCAGGGGTGTCCATCATTTGAAATTTCCACTGACACCAAAGGAGGGGGCATTCAGGATTTCTTATAAGCTTGCCCAAATATAGGAAAGGAGGAGAAGATAAAGAGGTGAGGTTTAAAATATTTCAAAAATCAAATATTGGAGTCAGACACTTTCTTGCAATCCCTCACTAGTGTTTGAAGAAAAAAATATATGATGTTTAATTTAATTGAGTTTGAACTTAAGTAAGATATTTTGGTGCTCTCTGAGACCTGCAAACTTAAGTTAATAAGGTGAATATTCTGTTGAAAGCCTTCTCCAAGAAACTGGATTTGTGTATTCTGAAAGTGAAATGGTTGCCTTGGTCACTTAAAAAAATTCTGGAACTATGTTAGATAAGGAATGGCTTGGTAAGACCTTGTTTTCTGACTTTAGTCTGTATAGAGACATATGTGTGTTTGATTTATATGTTGGGTATCTATAAGGCAAATTATTTGGAAAGTCTTTCATCTATTTGGGAACAACATTGGATAATAAATTGTTCTTGCTGTATTTGGTCAGACAAGATATCCAGAACATTGACAGTTGCCCAAGAGTTTGTAAAAATGTGCTGATGATGCATATTTTTGGTTAGGGAATCCAGTACTAACAGAACTTGGCCAATTGAGTTGGCACCAGAATCCCATATTTTGTCTGGGACATCTCAATTAAGGAATATAAAGCAATAGTTCCTCAGTGAGATCTATAATATGTGATGGTGGTGATTACTATAAAATGTATGCATTCTCTTCACTCTTCACTCAGTTGATCCCAAGGGGTTTTCCAGATCAACAAGGGGTCTGCTGGTGAGTTTCTCCAGCACAATGGCATATTTCAAAGGACTGAAGAAAGAAGAGCCAACTTCTATTGCAGATAGGATATGTCAGCGAACTCAGGTTTGAGCTTGTAGGGTGCTCATTTCATGACACAAGGCATAATGGAAATCTGGATACAGAAGTCTAATGGATCAGTGCCTATGAGAGTCTCTCTTTCAAGGAAAGTCCAGCATGTGGCCAGCAATTTCCACTCTAATGCCAAGTAGCATAGGTACCAGGAGGGCAGTTTCTTGCATCAGAAGCTCCTGGACAAGTTTTGGAAATCATAGGTGGTCCAGAGTCTCTAGGAGGCATGAGAAGATGGTGGCAAAGTCTCTACAATGAAGGAGACTCTAGAAGGCATGAAGGGGAGTTCCTGATTTTTTGCCATTTTGACAGATACTAGAATATTTTGAGAGGACCCCATTCAAGGTGAACCAATTTGCAAGAAACAATATAAATATCCTTAAATACCATTTTTAAATGAGTAGTATATTGTCTCCAGAACCTTTACAGTCTAAAACAGGGCCTAACTAAGGAAGAGTAACGTTGGGTGGAGGTAGTTCTTAAAAATAGTCCTTATAAATCTTTTATTTTAAAATAAAATTTTTTAAAAAGAGGCTGTTTCATGAAAAATGTTTTCATAATTGTTTTTATTTTTTTATTTTTATTTATCTCTTGGAGGAGACAGATTTATACCTGCATCAGTTCTTACCGAGAAATGGCTTCTTATCCCAAGGGATGAATATTAGACCTAGAAGCCAAACCCCATTCAAAACTTAATTACATATGCTGTTAGTTGACGCAAAACTTCTCTTGGTAATTAGTAATAAGACTGCTCAGTTTTTTAAAAGAATGAAATATGTTTAGGTATGAAAGGACATTTTTAGCCATAAAAGCTGATGTTATTATCTGATTATCTGTAATGATACCTCAGGAGAGCATAGTTGATATCTACTCCTATGTTGAAAAATCAGAATAAATATTTGTTTTAACTAACACATGATGGAAAATTTGTGTTAAAAATAATTGAAGAAAGAACTCAGCAACCTAGACCATTGTTTCTTGAAGACTATCCACTTTGAACGTGAATAGAGTTGTAAAATGCCATAGAATTTATGCTTGCCCTTCTTGATTCACAGGTAATTAAGAAGAAAATATTTTTAATATAAAGGACACTATGAAAATGGTTGGTATCATTACTATAGCTTGCCATAGCCCCCCACCTCCCAATACATCCTGTACCCAAAGCTCAATGGGATGCTCTAGAGCCATGTCTACACCACAATCCCCAGTCCGAATATTAGTAACCCCAAACATATAAATCAGACTCTCTCTCCAAGTATTGAAAACTGAGACATTGAGATTAGTTGTCATTGGTGGCTGAATCACATTCGCTCTGGACAAGATTTCTAAAAACTCCTGCTACTGAAGTCCTTGGACCAGCTCTGTGACTTTCCTTCCTGAAGCTTGACTCTTAACTGCTCCTTGGACTCTGTGATACAACCAAGTACCTTTTGATAAATTTTCATGTTTCTAAAGTTGTTACTATCCATCTAAGTTCTTCGAAGCTTATGGAGCATTGAGACATTATGCCATATGACAAGGCTCATCTCATCTCTGGACATCATATTCTCCACTGGTCTCCAAATTCTATGGCCTCACATTGGACTTTGGTCAACAGGTCTATGAGAGAGCTGAGCATTCTCATTCTAACCACTAAGCTGCTTCAGACACAGTAGCCATTTTTTACTATTTGCATAGGCCTTGTTGGGACATAGGGGCTTCCTGATACTTTGGAAGCAAGGTAAATGTAGGAGATTTGTCAATTTACATATTTCATATTATCCATTATTTTTTACTCCTGCTACACCATGCACTGTAGAATTTCTCTATGCAACTTATTGTCTTTGGACAAGAACTATTTGTGGATTCCGTCATGCATTTCCCTTGCCCCACATGTTGCCCTTGGAAAAAAGCAGACATTGGGTGGTTAGGGGTACACCAGCCCTTGAAAGCCAGTCATGGTCCCCTTGAAAGCCCCACTTCCCAACATGGTCTACCTTTTTGTTCATCTAATGGGCAGAGTGCCCAGGTCTTCATTCATTCTCTCTTCAATGTATAGTTTATACCAAATGCTCTGGTGTTTCCAGGGTCTTGTTTTTATTCTGAGAGAACCCAGATGTGTAAATAAAGTACTTGCAAGTCCACAGTCTCCACAGTCTCCAAAATAAGATTTTTTTAAAGTTTCCTGAGATTAACTTCTTTGTCAGATTATGGTTTAGTATCTTCTCAGAAATTAATACCCCCCACTAACAAGCAGCAAATGTCACTGGATCAATGGAATGGAAGATCACAAGGAAATATGGGGTGGAGTGACAGTAAGGAATCTCATTTGATATTCATAATTTTATCCTGCTCCAATTGTAACTAAAACAAACAAAATTACTACAGAAATTAGATGAAGGAACAGATTTTCAGGAAAAATATATGGTTGTGTTAGGTAGGAGAAAAGGCAACAGACTTACCTCAACATTCCAGAAAGGGTGATTAATCAAGTGTCCTGGAACCATGTGCCCTTGGATTGAACCTCTGGTGAACAGAGAAGAGAGGAAACAAAAGGGTAGTAAAGTTGGGAATTTGCTTCTATGATATTGCAGGTAATGTAAATTGTAAATTTATGTAAACAAATGCACATATATGCATATGTATTTATATATCATTTTACAAATATTGGTATGCATTGTGAAAAATTTGATTTTTACCCACAATAAAAAAATTATAAAATTAAAAAACAAAAAACAAAAAAACACACAAAACAGTGCTTTATTAAATGCTTTTAAACAATTATCCAGTTTTGTGCACCATCTGTTTCTTACCAGGCACTGGGCTGCTGGACTGATGCACCCATTGGCTTCACCCTGATTCTCTGGGAAGTAGGAGTCTCCAGGAGGTTGTACAGCCTATGTACCTCTTTTGAGATCAGTCCTTTCTTCAAGCTAATGTTATGATCAAGTCATTTTCTCTGAATGCCAAGCATTTCTCAGTGAATGTGAGACGCTTCCTGAATCTACAGAAGTTCTAGAACTGATGGATGGATGGAGTTGGATATGTGAGCTGATGAGGACAGTAGTGTTATGGAAAAAGTGGCTCTGGGTTAGGCAGTTGTATTACACTGTTATATGGTATCTCCAAAGAAAATGAGGGGTGAGGATGATGTCACAGATGCCCCATTGTGTCACTTCCAGACCATCAACAGGGGACTGGTTGGGCAAGTGATAGGTTGGGGTAAAATTACAGGGCCCAAGGGCCTGATACTGAACTGAGCCTAATACTGAGCAGATGAGATAGCGATGGAGAGGAAGCCCTGGTATCCTGCTCCTTCTATTTTTCACTATTTTCTTCAAAGTTGATTATGCTGAGAACTCTTCCTATGCTCTGCTTCCAGTATCTCAGGCATAGATTCCTGCCTTAGGCTTCCTGTACACACTGGCCTTATCCAGCCATCTCAGCCCTCCTTCATGTCACCTTATGTTCCCGCCATCATTTCCAGGTCCACCTGTGGCTGCTTGCACAATTGTAATGTCCTGATAACCTATGTGGAATTGGCTGCTTTGAGGAGCTGAACCTCTACAGAGATCAAGGATTCATCATGACAATATTTCACTGTAGTATCCTTTGTCAAGGATAAACACCCTTGAGGGAAGGAAGTCCCCAGGGGCCACTCCTCTGCTTCTGAAAGAAATTTCTACTTCTCATTGAATAAAAGAAAAAAGACCAAAGGAATTTGACTCAAAACAGGGAATGAAATGATCAAGGGCCATTACCCTACAGAGGGAAAACTGAACAAAATAGAATGAAATTCTCCAAAGATGCACATCTTCTTCCCCTGTTCTGTGATGGATTTCAACTTTGTCCAAGGAAATAATCCAAGATGTTGAATAAAATATCCTCTTCAGACTTACCCTGATATAATTACCCCTGTGAAGAAGGAAGCCTATTTTCTCCTACTTGGAGAAGTAGCCTACTTCTTCATCTTGACACTACATGCACAGTCCTTTACTACAGGCACCAAGAATGGGCTCCAAAACAAGAGGCTATCCACTCCCATGATGACTTTTGTAATTAGAAAGAATGTCACTGTCTGGCTTCAAAGCTTCAAATGACAGGCTGACTCTCTTGTTAGGGCCTAATGCAGCTTGTGACTTTAATTAGAAGCTCCTGCTCATTTACCATTCTGAAAATCTTAAGGCCCTTAAGAATTATGCTGCATCTATTCTGCTTGTGCTTTATAAATGCAACAAAAAAGGCCAGATGAGAGAGCATCTGTTTACAACACAGTTTACTGAATACTTTAAGCCCTCTGTTGAGAGCTACTGCTCAGAAAAGATTCCTTTCAAAATATTATTGCTCATTGACCACTATGAAAGTCCTAGATGGCATATTCTTCCAAATGTAAGACTGCTTTATATACATTGAAAATCTGTTGTTTAGTGTACCCACCTTCATCAATTACATTAGTAAGATGTTCTGGAAAACTTGGTGCAGCTTCTACATCAGACTTTTTGCTTCTCCTTACTTTTATGTTATGGAAACAGCCTCTTTCCTTAATCCTCATGAACCAACCTCTGCGAGTTTCAAATTTTTCTTCTGCAGCCTCCTCACCTCTCTTCTCTCAGCCTTCACTGAATTGAAGAGAGTTAGGGCCTTGCTCTATACTGGGGTTTCACTTAAGGGAGTGTTGTGGCTAGTTTGATCTTCTACCCAAACCCCTAAAACTTTCTCCATATCAGCAATAAATCTCTTTCACTTTCTTGTCATTTGTCTGTTCACTGGTGAAGAGCTTCTAATTTCTTTGAGGAACATTTCCTTTACATTCACAACTTCACTTTTTCACACAAGTGGCCTACCTTTTGACTTATCTTAGCTTTCAACATGCCTTCCTTACTAAACTTAATCTTTCTAGCTTTCTTTTTTTAGTTACTGGAGCCGCCAGGGATTGTACAAGGGACACCTTGTATGTGGGAAGCTGGTGCTCAACCACTGAGTCACATTGGCTTCCCTGAATTATTTTTTTCATTTGTTTGCTTGTTTGTTTTTGTTTTAAGGAGTCACTCAGGAAGAAACCTTGGATCTCCTGGTGGGAAGCAGGCTTTCAACTACTTTAGCCACATCTGCTCCTAATCTTTCTAGCTTTTGATTTAAACTTAACAGCTAAAGTAAGATTATTAGTTGACCTAATTTCAATATTTTTGTGTTTCAGGGAATAGGGAGAGGAAGAGAGATGGGAAAGGCCAGTTAGTGGAGTAGTCAGAACACAAGCAACATTTATCAATTAAGTTCACTATCTTATATTGGCACAGTACATGGAGCCCCAAAATAATTACAAGTGTAACATGAAAGATAACAGATCTCTGTAACAGATATAATAATAAGGAAAAAAATTGAAATATTGAAAGAATAAACAAAATGTGACACAAAGACCTGAAGCAAGCATATGTTGTTGGAGAAATGGCACCAATAGGTTTTGTTGAAGCAGTGTTGCCACACAGCTTGAAATTTTTAAAAACACAAAGTGCAATAAAATGAAATATCCCTTTATATTCTCTAAAATATGCCTTTTCTGAATGTCATATTGTTGGAACCATTCAGTATTTGCCTTTTCAGATTGGCTTCTTTTATTTGGCAATATGCATTTAAGATTCATTCATACATTTGCATGACCTAATAGCTCATTCCTTGTCATCACAGAATAGTATTCCAAAGCATTGATGTACCACAGTTTGGTTATCTTTTTTTCCTATTGAATGGTACCATGACTCCTTCAAGTTTTTTACCATTATAAGTAAAGCTTCTGTAAATATTTGAGCGCTTGTTTGTGTGGACAAGTTTTCAAACCTGTTGGCTAAATGTCTAGGAATGTGTTTACTGGATTTTTTGATGATACTACATTTAGCTTTGAAAGAAATGTCAAACTGTCTACCAAAGTGACTGTACCATCTTGTTTTCCTACCTGCATCAAACGAGAGTTCCTGTACTGCATCTTTATGAGCAGTGTTCTCTTTTTTCTAGATTTTGACCATTTGAATAGGTATGTAGTCCCTCAATTGGGCTTAATTTGCTTTTCCATAAAGATAAGTGATTTTCAGCACCTTTGTGAATACCTGTTATACACGAGTATATTTTCTTTTGATTTGGTACTATTGAAAGTTTTACAGTTTTTTGAAAAATTATTGTAGTAATATAAAAACAAAAAAGTCTTTTAACCATTTTAAGTGTGCAATTCAAATATATTAACTACCAGTGCAATGTTTTGCTACCATCACTACCATTTAATTGAGCTGATTTCTTCTTGTAGATTTTTATGATTATTTTTTGCATATTTAGATACAAGGTATTCTTCAGATAGGTATTTTGCAAATATTTTATCCAACCATGTGATCGGTATTTTCATTGCATTAACAATATCATTTTAATGTTAATAAAATATACCATATCACTTTCTTTCATGAATCATTATATTTGTGTTGTATAAGGGGTTAGCAACAAACCCAAAGTCACATAGATTTTTCCCATCTTCAAGAATTTTTATAGCTTTTCAATTTACATTTAAGTCAAATTATTTTGAGAGTATTGCTCTTGTAGTCAACTAAATTTTTGTCTACACTCATTTTTTTCTATAAATGTCCAAATATTCCAACACTATTGAAATGTCACCTTCTTGAATTAAATTGCCTTTGCTCCTTTGGCAAAGAACAGTTTGCTATATTTGCATAGGTCAATTTTTGGTCTCTCTATTCTTTACTATTTATTTTTTTATCTATACTTTCAATCATCTCATGCTGTCCTGATTAATGTAGGTTTACAATGTCTTCAATCAGGAAATGTGAATCAAGGTTTTGTAGGCTTTTCTATGTTTTGAGATAGATTTTTCTACACAATTGCTTGCTGAGATTTATACTGGAATGGGATTGAATATATAGACCAAGTTTACAAGAATTCATATCTTAAGAATTTTGAGTCTTCCCATCATCAACAAACAATAATTCTTCACTTATTTAGATTTTCTTTGGTTACTTTAAACAACATTTTATAGTTTCCTGCATACATATTGCACCTACATGTTTCTTATTTTTGTGATGTTTAAATAATAGCATTTATTTATTTTTAATTCAGATTGTGATTTCTCATTGTTGGCATACAGGAAAGCAACTGACTTTTATATACTGAGCTTGTACTTTATTTCTTGTTATCACAATCCATTCCATTCAAGGCATGAGATAGTTACCTCAATTTCTGTTTGAAATTCCTAAAATTATGGCACAAATAATCTGAACCCTGAAATTCAGTGATCCAGAGAGAGGGTGTGAAGAAGAAAAGCCACCAATAAATAGTGATCTTAAAGATAACTGTGTTGTGCATTGTTGGTTGAGAGAAGACATCTGTATTAGCAGGAGCAGCCTGAAAGTTACTAATTCTTTGCTAGATTAGTTATCTGAAACCTGACAAAATTATCATACATAGAAATGATTTATTAAATCTATTAGATAGGACTATGCTTGTGAAATTGATATTGTTGATTGTGACAATGTCCATTGTGGAGAACATGTCAACCCATCACTTAAATCTTGAAAAATTAATTAATAGGGAAGAATTGGGGTTAGAATCAAGAATTGTTGTATGACCATGATAATGTCATATTGCTAATAGATATACACATGGAGATGTCAAGTAATAAAGCTAAGAGTTAACATTTATTTAGTACATGCACTGGTGCCATGCACTCTTCTAAGTGTTTTTTCCTTTCTTAAGGTATGTACTCTGCATGACAATCATGAGAGGAATATATTATTAAGTTCACATTTTACAGAGGAAGAAGCTGAAGAACAAGAGAGTTAAGCAAACAATTGAACATATGAATTCAAACCTCAGAGGAGCTGGCATGTCTGGAGGTGTAAACCTGAATGTCATCTGCTAAAGACAGCCATGCACCTAATGAAGCAACTTAAAGAGAGATGTCAATAGAGAGGAGAGGACTAAGCACTGAGCCCTCAGGTGTTCTGATACCTAGAAGCCTGTCAGAAAAACTGGAGATATGCAATGACATGGCATGGGTTATGAGCATTTAGTCAGTGACAATAGAATGTAACAACTATGCCCTCTTCTTAACAATTTACACATCCACTAATTTTTCTTAATGCTAAATTGCCACACTGGCTCTTTTCTTTTCCAAAATTAGAACAATAAAATGTACATATTATACAGCTTTTAGGTACTTTCTAGATGTCAGACACAGTGTACATACTAGACTTACCCTGTCAAACAAAACAGACTTGTTTTTTTTAGAAACTAACTTTTTAAGAAACTATTGTGTATACCTATTCTGGCTTTCCAGAATACATATACACAAGTTACACAATTATCAGGACTATAATTTAATTATTTTGTATAAATGCAAAAAGAAGGAAATAAGTAGGCAACTGTGTCAGAGTTGTGTGGGCCTGTGAAAAAGTGGTTAGGGAGATTTGTACTTCATTTTTATTACATTTTCTAATTAGATTGAATACAAATCTTTTATTACAAAAGTTGTCCCTGTTCTACCCTCTGTAGTCATACAAATCAGGCCACTCTTTCCCCAGGTGACAGATATTATTTTGTACTAATTGTCTGGTGCCTCCCTACTCACCACCCACAAATTTCTTAAATCCACCCTCAAATGTTTTCCACATTTTGCTAGTTTTCCCTTTCTAAGTGGCCTCCAGAACAAATACAGATGTTTGAGTCAAGCAGAGAACAGTAAATTTTTTTTTGCCAGAGAGTACTCCTAAAACTCCCTGACAGTTTGACCAGAGATGTCTTAAGGTCAGTCTTTTTGTGAAGACAATCATAAACATGTTATAGAGGCCTGTAAGAGAAGTACATGGAGGGCTAAGGACATTCACAATAACATTTCTTTGGTCTCAAGGTCAGTAACATTAAATAACAGTAGCACCTCCAGGTGCCAGATCACACAATCTCATTCTATTGGACATAAATGACTGATGTGTCCTTTGGAGGAGTTACCATACATTTGTTGAACATAGTATGTGTCAAACCCTATCATATTTTCTAGAACTGCAAAGGAGTGGCAGAAGTGGTCTTTACCCCAAGTTGCTGAAGCCCATTTGGAGGAGACAGATTTGTGACTGAAAATCTCACATGAAGCCTGGTGAGTGCTATGTTGGGGAAAAATTGCATGCTCTGAATACTTTAAGTAAGAAAATCAAGTTAGGACACACTCAGTAAGCTATGACCTAAGTATAACAATAACAGCATTCATTCATATGGTTTTATTCTGTCCCAACCATTTACTGTTCACAGTGTTCACATATATCAATATATTTCATCCCAATGATAACAATATGAAATGGATAAAATTCTCCCTATTTTACAGATAAGGGAAGTAACACTTGGGGAGCTCAACTGAATTGTCCAAGATCACATGACCAATAAGGGGTGGAGCTGGGCCCCAAATAAAGGAGATTGGTTAGGATCATCTCTATTAAACATCATGTATCTCTGGGGCAGAATGAGCTGGAGGGAGGGAGGGAAGAGGAAGTCTTCAAGTCAGATGGAATAGCCTGTGTGAAGTCTCAGAGGCAAAGGGAACAGAGAGTTGTTCTGAGTGGGCATTTGTGACCAGGGCTAAAGAAACAGGTTTCAACCAGAGTCAAATGAAAGGTTTAGGAGAAAGCAACAGCTCATCATAATTATCATTCACTGCATCCCCATCACTCTATTTTTTTTAATGCTTGTTTTAAGAACTTTATTCCTGTAAAAGTGAAACTTAGCCTAATTATAATTATTTTTTTTACATTTTTCCTTTTAAAAAGTTTATTGAAGTATATCAATCACACATGAAAATATATAAACAATAAGTTTGTAGTAAAAGTTATGAACTTACAAAACAAACATGCATATAGCATAAAGGGTTGTCATTTAATAACCCCTTCACAATATTTTGCATGACAGTGAAACATTTTTTCCAAACTATGAAAGAGCATCATCAAACTTTTACTACTAACTATACCAAAGTCTTACATTTGGTGCATTTTCCCACAATCCACAAGAATATTAATACCTTATATAATTATATATTTGTTGTAGTTCATGAGAGAATATTTTCTTTTTTATTTTTTTCCTTTTTTAAAATTTTTTTATTTTTCTTATTTTGGTTAAAAATCACATTTTTCAAAATACATACTAATATTTGTAAAATGATATATACATACATATGCATATATGTGCATTTGTTTACATAAATGTTATTTGTTTTATATATATATATATATATTTAAACAGTGCTTAGATTACCTAAATATTACTCAGAAATTACAGGGATTCCCATGTTCCCCACCACCCAAACCTCCAACAACATCCCACACCACCATTCCTCATCCGTATGGTACAACACCTGCAATGGATATACACATCCTGGGGCCTTGCCACCGAGCATAGACCACAGTTCACATCACAGACCACACCCTCTCCCATCCAGTTCTGCATGGTATATTCTGATGGAAAATGGCCTACATCCATCGCTGCTACGCCACTCAGGACAACCCACAAAGTCCCAAAAAGCGCCAGTATTTCAACTGCCCCTTCTCTCCTAGCCCCAAAAATGTCCAGTGGTGACTGGCTCCACCTCACTGTTACAATTTTTTCCATTGCTTGAATCACAATGTGTCTACAACAGAACACCACCAAGTCCACTCTAGTCCACAGCTCCTCCCCCAATTCTGAGGGGACTTGGATGGTGATGTCCACTCCACCTCCAAATGAGAGAGGGCTTATATCCAATGGATACAGTGGATGGGATTATCTTCCCTTCAGCTGCAGGCCCTCTCCATTCCCTGGGATGTCCGTTGCCCATCACCGTCTCCTTGCCAGGTTACTTGGATGAGTCCATTGAGCTGTAGGGTAGGAGTTGCAGCTCCGCCGAGATTCCAGGCACAGCTGGCACATAGGTGGGCCACAGGATACAGTCTCTGGAAGTACTCCTAAGAACTCCTGCATCACATATAGGTTTGAGTAGAAGAGACTGATGGACCATGTGCAGGGATGACTTATTTGAGTCCAACTTTGTCACTCTCAGGAACACAGATGCCAATGAAGGGCCCACTAGTTAGGCATCAATCTCTGGGGCTATCCCCACTTGTATAGGACCTGGGTGTCACCAGAGCCCTCAGGGGTCCCTCAGTGTGGGGTGATATCCACTTTGGTGTTCTATGAGATCCTACTGAGGTGTGCATAAGCATTACCTCTGGGATGACCTCCCAACTCTCTTTGAAGTCTCTTAGCCACATGAACTCATTTCTCTTTACATTTTCCCTCTTTTATTCAAGGATTTTTTCCGATTGTGTTGCCAGTTGGCCCTTGGTATTAATTCCTTGTTGCCAGGGAGGCTCATCCCTGGGAGTCATGTCCCACGTTGGGGGGAAGGTAATGCATTCAAATGCTGAGATTGGCTTAGAGAGAGGTCACATTTGAGAAACAAGGAGGCTTTCAGGTGATAACCCTTAGGCACCCTATAACAATAGGCTAAGTTTCAATTAGAAGAGCAAATACTCATAAGGCTAGTGCTCAATAACAAGAACCCATCAGTGGGCCATCCTCTGTTGCCAGACACTGCCTCTGCACTCAGGGGACTGTTGCTTCTCCCTTGGGGAATGTAGCAGAGCTCCCCAGGCTGGGAATTCAGATTCCCTCATTAATTGAGTAATTGTCTACCCACTGTGACCATGCCCCATTCTTTGATCATTTGAACAATTTTATATATCTTTCATGTATATTCAGATGGACTTACTCCCATGAATCCCCTATCCCAGACACCCCCCACCAATGATCCTCTGCAGCCCCCCTTGTAAACTTTCTGTGATCCAAACCTTCCTCGAATATGAAGTCAATAAAATAACAAAATACAATTAATAGGAAAAAGAAGTAATAATTATAAGCTTAAAGGCAAGAGATAAGTACAAGGAGACTCAGAAGAAGAAAAAAGGAAACTAAACTAATTATAACATATAATAAGCGGATTGGGACATTTGAAAAAATGGGGAAAAAAAACAAAAAAATTTAAAAAATCCTTGTTTTAAAAGAAAATATTCTTTTTTCCTTTTATCATTGTAATACCGGATGTCCAGTTTATCGTGAAACCTTCCCCTTCTCATTCCGCAGTGTCTTCCAAATTTCAATTTAATTTTCAAAGAAGTTTTAGGTCACAGCAAAGTCACACACAGAATGCTAGAGACTCCCACATACCCAACCTCCCTCCCCCTTTCCCACCCCATATTAAAACCATTATTTTTTTTTTATGGATGTTATCATTGTTATCACTGTTATACAGATAGTAAAATATAGCAACTAAAATTTTTCAGTGGTTTACAGTATAGTTTACAATTTAGACTGTACACTTTAATAATTTTTGATGATATTTACCATGTCCTGTGTCCACTAATGTAAGGTAATGAAGAATATTTCCCATGACCACTACATACCCCATTTGATCTTTTCTGTTCCTTCCTCCCCACCCCCTGGGGCATATGACTCTTCCCTGTCTTGGCTCATGGGATGACAAGATTCATATTTACATGTCCTGGGTATTCTAAGTTGTCCTTCCTCATCTACCCACCTCTTAATCTTGCACCACCGAACCCAGTAAAATCTCTACCCACCTGTCCTATCCTTCAATATATATCTATACTCTTTCAATTTACCACAGATAATGTCCATATGGGTGATGGCTCACAGCCTACCCTTTTTTCTTTCTTCCTTGTTAGCCTATCTTTTGGTCAGTGGTTCTCAGAAACTGTTATCTTACCTCATTTCAAATCAATGAGGTCATAAACTGTTCTTCCTTCAATGCCTGGCTTGCTTCACTCAACATAAGATCTTCAAGATTCATCCATGTTATTCCATGTGTTAGCACTTTATTCCTTCTAACAGCTGAGTAATATTCCATTGTATGTATGTGCCATATTTTGCTTATCCATTCATCTGTTGATGGGCAAAATGGCTGATTCCAACTTTTGGCAATTGTGAACAATGCCACTATGAACATTGGTGTGCATATATCTGTTCGTGTCTTTGCTTTCAGTTTTTCTGGGTATATACCCAGTAGTGGAATTGCTGGATCACATGGAAGATCTTTGTTAGTTTTCTGAGGAATCGACAAACTGTTCTCCACAGTGGCTTGACCATTCCACAATCCCACCAGGAGTGGATGAGTGTTCCTATTCCTCCACATCCTCTCCAACACTTATATTCTGCTGGTTTTTTGATAGCTGCAATTCTGATGGGTGTAAGATGGTATCTCATTGTGGTTTTGATTTGCATTTCCCTAATAGCTAGCAAAGCTGAGCATTTTTTCATGTGCTTTTTAGCCATTTGTATTTCTTCCTTGGAGAAATGTCTTTTCAGGTCACTTGCCCATCTTTTAAATGGGTTGTTTGTCTTTTTATTTTTGAGATGTAGGATTTCTTAATATATGCAGGATATTAGCCTCCTATCAGATATATGATTGCCAAATATTTTCTCCCATTGCTAGGCTGCCTTTTTATTTTCTTAATAACATCCTTTGAGGTGCAGAAGTTTTTAATTTTGATGAAATCCCATTTTCTATTTCTTTCTTGCTGCTCATGTTTGACTGTGAAGTTCATGAAACCATTTCCTATTACAAGGTCCTGTAGATGCTTCCCTACATTATCTTCCAAGGTCTTTATGGTTTTGGCTCTTATATTTAGATCTTTGATCCATCTGGAGTTGATTTTTGTATAAGGTGTGAGATGGTAATCTACTCTCATTCTTTTGGATATGGATATCCCGTTCTCCAAGCAACATTTGTTAAAGAGGCCATTCTCTCCCAACTCAGTGGGCTTGGTGGCCTTGTCGAATATCAGATGATGGTATGTGCCAGGATCTATATCAGAAGTCTCATTCGGTTCCATTGGTCAGTAGGTCTATCCTTGTGCCAATGCCATGTGGTTTGGATCACTGTAGGTTTGTAGTATGCTTTAAACTCAGGTGATGTGATACCTCCAACTTCATTTTTCTTTTTCAATATGACTTTGGCAATTCGGGGCCTCTTCCCTCTCCAAATATACTTTATCATTAGTTTCTCCAGTTCCTTAAATATAGAGTGTTGATTTTTATTGGGATTGCATTAAATCTGTAGATTAGTTTGTGTAGGATAGACATCTTAATGATGTTTAGTCTTCCTACCCATGAACAAGGAATATTTTTCCATTTATTTAATCTTCTTTGATTTCCTTTAACAGCGTTGTGTAGTTTTCTGTATATAAGTCCTTTAAATCTTTGGTTAAATTTATTCCTAGATATTTGATTCTTTTAGTTACTATTGTAAATGGTATTTTTTTCTTGATTTCCTCCTCAGATTGCTTGTTATTGGTGTACAGAAATGCTACTGATTTTTAAGCATTGATCTTGTAGCCTGCCACATTAGTGAAGTCCTTTATAAGTTCTAGAAGCTTTGTTGTAGATTTTTCAGGACTTTCTATGTATAAGATCATGTCATCTGCAAATAATGAAATTTTCACTCCTTCCTTTCCAATCTGGAAGCCTTTTATGTCCTTTTCTGTCCTCAGTGCATGGGCAAGTACATCTAAGACTATGGTAAATAGGAGTGGTGATAGAGAGCATCCTTGTCTTGTTCCCGATCTCAGAGGGAAGGCTTTGAGGATTTCACCATTGAAAATGATGTTGGGTTTCGGTTTTTCATATATAGCCTTTATCATATTCAGAAAGTTTCTTTCTGTTCCTGTATTTTGTAGTATTTTTATCAGGAAAGAGTGCTGTATTTGTCGAATGCTTTTCTTGCATCTATAGAGATGATCATGAGATTTTTTTTCTTTCATCTGTTTATGTGGCATATTATATTGATTGATTTTCTTATATTGAACCATCCTTGCATACCTGGGATGAAACCCACTTGGTCATGGTTTATAATCCTTTTTGATATGTTGTTGAATGCGATTTGCAAGTATTTTGTTGAGGATTTTAGCATCTAGGTTCATTAGAGAAATTGGTATCTAATTTTCCTTTCTTGTGGTATCTTTGTTTGGTTTTGGTATTAGGGTAATGTTAGCATCGTAGAATGGGTTAGGCAATATTCCTTCTACTTCTATTTTTTGGAGGAGCATAGGCAGAATTGGTGATAGCTCTTTCTGGAATGTTTGGTAGAATTCAGCTGTGAAGTCATCTGGTCCTGGGCTCTTCTTAGTTGGGAGGTTTTTGATGACTAAGTCTATTTCTTTACTTGTAATTGGACTGTTGAGTTAATCAATTTCTTCTTTCATCAATGTAGGCTGTTTGTGAGTTTCTAGAAACTTGTCCATTTCCTCTAAATTATCATTCTTGATGGCATATAATATTTCAAAGTATTCGCTTATGATACTCTATTTCTGTGCGGTCAGTAGTGATATGACTTGCGCATTCCTTATTTTGTGTATTTGAATCTGTTCTCTCT
>JAQZBX010013240.1:6424-40184 GCA_029593785.1 Cabassous unicinctus | reverse complement strand
TATATATATATATATATATATATATACACACACACACTTTTATTTATACTCATAATTCCCTTATGAAATTGAAGGCAATAATATATTACCCAATGTCCTCTATAATTTTTTCTCTTTTCTTTTTAAAATTTTGTTAAAGTTACTTAGATTACATAAATGTTACATAAAAAATATAGGGGATGCCCTGCTCCCACATCTCCCACATTTTCCCACATTAACAACATCCTTTATTAGTGAGGTACATTCACTGTAATTGATGAACACATTTTGGAGCATTACCACTAAGCATGGATTAGTTTATATTGTAGTTTACACTTGCTCCCATCCAATTCTGTAGGTTATGGCAAGATATATAATGGCCTGTATCTGTCATTGCAATGTCATTCAGGACAATTCCCAAGTCCCCCAAAAGCCCCCATACTACACCTGTTTTCCCTCTCCTTGATCTCAGAACCTCCGGTGGTCACTGCCTCCACATCAATGATATAAGTTTTTTCATTGCTAGAATCACAATAAGCCTATAGTAGAATACCAGTAAGTATACTTTAGTCCATAGTTCATTCCCTAATCCTGAGGATTCTGGGATGGTGATATCCACTCCACCTCTAATTGAGATGGGGCTGCCATAGGGCCCCCACAGGGCCAATGGATGGGTCTCTCTTGCTTGCAGTTGTAGACTCTCTCAGTTTCTTGGTATGATAGTTGTCCATCATCACCTCCTTGTTAGTTGTCCTGGGTGGGTTTTTTTGTTTGTTTGTTTGTTTTGCTTGTTGTCTGCTCATTGTCTACTTGTTGTTTTTGCTCATCTGCTTGTTTTTTGCTCATTGTCTGCTTGTTTTTTCTCATTGTTTTCTGCTTGTTGTCTGCTCATTTTTTGCTGGTTGTTTTTGCTCGATGTCTGCTTATTGTTTATCTTCTTTAGGAGGCATCGGGAACTGAACCCGGGACCTCCCATGTGGAAGGCAGGCACTCAACTGCTTGAGCCACATCTGCTCCCAGGCATTACCTTTTAATCTTCATAGAACCCCATGAGACACGTATTGTTTTCCTTGTAATACAGATGAGTAAAGTGAGATTTTGTGAAATTCAATACTTAAGTCTCACAATTCGTCACGGGGGAGGCTCAAGCCCAGGTCTCTCTTACAGCATGGCCCACAAATGAGGACTTGGAGAAAGGGAGGGAGAATGTTCCCTGCTTTTCTTTGCCTAACAGAATTCCAGACTGGCCCCATATTGTAATTTACTGATACCAGGTGACAACATAATTACAGAGTTCCAAGCACAGCACATGAACTGTCCACACAAACAAGATTCTCTCCCATCCAGAGCTGATCTCAGCAGCACAGGAACAAGCCACATCCTTCCTTCTCACCTTGGCATTGGATTCTCCTGGCTTATTCTGTGGAGTCCTTTTCCTGGTGTTTCCTGGAGCCCCTGCTCTTCTCTGCTGGTTTGGGACAACCAACACATACACGGCCCTTCCGCCAAAACATCACATTGGCTTATTTGCTCATTTGCTCTGCACTACAACCCTCTGAGACATCTGGGGGGTAGTTTCCCAGTTTAAAAATGGAGAAACTGAGGCTGTGTGGTCCAGGTACCTGCTAAAAGCTCTTCCCCAACCCCTCATATCCAGGCCACTTTTCTCCCGAGTCCACAACCAGACCTCAACCCACACTGCTGCTCTCAGCACCGAGAGAGGGTCTGATTGTTTATTTAGGGCTTGTGGGTAATGTGTGCGGCAAAAACTCCAATTTAAATTGGATTCCAGAAATGATCTCAGGCCCAATTTAGGAAAGCACAAAATTGGGAGCAGTTTAGCTCAAGTGCCTGAGCACCTGCTTCCCATGTACTAGGTCCTGGGTTCAATCCCCAGTACCATCTCACACACACACGCACACCATGGAAAAGTCTGATGGAAGCAAGAATGAACACTCCGCAAATTTTTAATCCACACAGTGAAACTCTGCAACCCAATCCACTCAAATCAGCTGAAGTGTCACTCTGAATCCTCTTTTATTTTTTATTTGTCTTTTTAATTCTACATTGAAGAGATTTCTAATCTTAAGAAATCCAGCTTTACTGTGTGTGGCGGAACGTTCCTCCTGGGCTTTGACATCAGACTTGAATTTGAAACCAGCTCCCTCGTGGATTAGCTGTGGGACCTCAGGTGTATTTCTTAGCCAAGAAACAAGATGGTTTCCTTGTTCCTTGGAGATCAAGGACTCTTCTTCCAACAGCCTTTGTGCATATGAAACTGCAGGAGTTTGGCGACTGCAGGTAAAGTATGAAGACTGCAGGTAGAGCTCTCAACATCTTAGAGACACCACAGATAGCAGTTCTCTTCCCTTCCCTTCCCCTCTACAGAAATAGTCACTTCAATGTCAACTCTTTTAACCCCAAAACATTTTTCATTCAACCATTAAATATTTACTGAGCTCCTACCGTGTGCCCTGGGTCCTCTGAAAGCGAAGGGAGCCAGAAAACAGGTAATTACATAACTAATGGATTAATGACACCTAGAACCAGTTCTGCTGAGGCTGTTTGGAGGAATGTCCCCCATTTCCTAGGCCATGCCCCTACCCCAGGAGCTGAGGGCCAGGGACCCCCAGCCAGAAGGTCCCTGGTGAAGATAACCCTGAACACAAGGGCGGCATGTGGAAGGCTCTTGCCCTGGTATTTGCCACATTGAAGGGAAGGAGCTGGAGAGGGGGGCCACCTGCTCCCAGGTGGGGGCGCTGCTACCAGAATGGCACAGACAAGCCAGGCCTGGGGGTCGCAGGAAGGGGAGAGGGAGGGTGAGGCCAGAGGAGATGCGCAGGGGAAGGCTGAGGCAGTCAGCGCAGCACTGCACCCAGAAGCTCTGCCTGGACAGCTCCAAACCCCGGCCTGGGGGAGCGCCATGTGGGTTCTGAGGGCAGCGGGGTGGGGAGGTCCAGGGGCAGGGACCAATTTTAAAGAATGGAAATGTGTACCTCTTGGGTAAAGGATAAATTATTAAATTTGAAGATTTTTTAAAGCAAAAACAAAAAAAAGATTTTCTCCTCTTGGTGGACTAGGGGGCTGCTGGGTACTGTCTGCGCCATGAAGGAAGGGGTGGGATGGGGCCTGAGGGGCTCTCTGAGCCAGCCTGGGTTTTGGGAGTCAGTGGGTGCCCGTGGGTTGCTTGGGGACTCATCTCCTGAGCTGGAGCCCCTCCCGGGTCCCAGATGGCGGCTACACAATGTTCAATATCCGTGTGGCTTTGGTTTGGGGGTGGCAGGTGGAGGGTGGGAGTGTCAAAGGGCTCCAGGGACAGTGGCAAGGACAGGATTAGCCTTTCTAGGTGCCTACCAGGCTCAGAACCGGGCACCAAGCTCCACAACAATCACATGACACCACTACAGGTGCACCCTTTTACAAAAAATTATTTTTTTTAGAGAAGTTGTGAGCTCACAAAACAATTGTACATAACGTGAAGGATTCCCACATATTACCCCTCCACCAACACCTTGCATTGTGATGGAACATTTGTTACAAATAATGAACATCATCAAAATATTACTGCTAACTATGGTCCATAGCATACATTTGGTATATTTTTTCCATAAACCACCCTATTATGAACACCCTGTATTAGTATTGTTCTCATAGTTCATGAGAGAACACTCTCATATATGTAGTGTTAACCACAGTCCCTCATCTATCACATGGTTCACTGTATTATACATCCCATTCCTTGTACAATCCATCCTAAGTGTATACTCAGTGGCTCACAGTTTTGTCAGAGTTGTGCTGTCATCACCTCAGTCAATTTTAGAACATTTTCATTATAGAAAAAAACCCTATATCCCCCTATTATTGACCCTTAGCATTGATATAGTACCTTCTTTGACACCAATGCAACAATATTACAAAATTGTTAACTACAGTCCATAAGTTACATTAATTGTATTTTTCACATGTATCATCATATTCTTACTACCTTGTAATAGTGACATAGATTTGTTCTAATTCATAGAAGAACATTTTGTATTTGTACTACTAACCACAATCCTCATCTACCACTATGTTATTCAGTGCCTAGATTACTCTCTAGCTTTCTTTCAGTTGGCATTTACATCCCTAGACTACCCCGTTCAGCCACAATCACATTTATAAATCAGCAGTGTTAGTTATACTCACTATAATATGTTACCACCAACTCTATCCATTTCCACACCTTTACAGTCAACCTATTTAAAAACTCTGCATACAGTAAGCATCAGTACCCCTTCTCAGCCCTCATGTTGTCTTCTAGGAACCTAGACTTCAGATTTTAACTCCATGCACTTACTTATCATATTCAGCTCATTTTAGTGAGACCTGTACCCTTTTAATACGGGAGGGAACCGGGGCTTAAGGAGGTTAAATCCACGCACACACGCATTCATCACCTCAATCGGTATTAATCCAGTCCCTACTCTGGGCCAGATCCTGTGTCCCTTACAAGGTCACAGAGCTTCTAAGTGGTGAGCTGGGGTGCAAACACTCTGCCTGGCTTCCAACCCTCTCTGATTCAACTTGATCTCTCGAGCAGGTCAAAGATGATATCCTGAGGGCGATCACCATGTGGGTGGGATGTCAGGAGTATCAGAAGAAGACAGGTGGCAGGGCAAAGCGGTGTGTTCTAAGTGTGTACTGAGTGCCTCCCCCATGAGACTGTGAGCTCTTTAGGCCAGGGACTGGTCCTTCCCCATCTCAGCATCTCCTGTATCAGGCACAGAGCGGGTGCTGTATAAACACAGCAACATGGGTGAAATTCAAATGCACTCTGCTAAGTGAAAGAAGCCAGGCTCCAAAGGTTACGTGCTGCATGCCTCCATTTTTTTTTTGTTTGTTTGTATGTTTTTGTTGTTGTTGTTTCTGTTAGTTTGTATTTTTAGGAGGTACCAGGGATTGAACCTGGGACCTCATACATGTGAAGCAGGTGCTCAACCACTGAGCTATACCTGCTCCCCAATGCCTCCATTTATAAGACATTTGGGGAAAGGCAAAAATATAGGGACAGAACACAGATGAGTCATTGCCAGAGGCTGGGGGTAGGGATAGAAGATGATGGCAAAGGGGGCATGGGGGAACTTTTGGAGGTGATGGAACTATTCTACATTTTGTCTGCAGTAGTGGTCACACCTGTGTAGGTTTTTGTCAAAGCTCACAGACCTGCACAGTAAAAGGATGAATTTCACTGTATGCAAATTAACCTTAATTTTTTTTTAATGGGAAAAAAGAAAGAAAAAGAATTCAAGCAGAAGTGGATGAATAGGAAGCTAATGAAGTTTATGCTTCAGGGCTCCTCAGCTGCCTGGCCCTGGGAGAGTTTCTAGCAAAACGTTCAAGTTTTATGACCTTTTCTTAAAAAGTCCTCCCCCAATTGTATAAGCTTCAGGCCTCATGAAACCTGGATCTCCCCATGAGCACCAGTACAAGAATAGATCGAGAAAGGAAGAATGGAGGGCTCCCAAAGAGTTGGACCCTAGAGTAAGGCACGACCTGGTTCTGGCAGAGAGTGGTGGGGCAGGGAACTAGCATGGACCAAAGCTCAGAGGTTTTCCGAGGCGCCCCCATGACCACGTGAGCACCAGGAACTGGGTGCCTTCTGCTCTCCGTTCACCACCCCGTGCAGACACGTCCTGGGGCGATCGCCTCACTCATGCCAAGCCATTCTGGACATGTGGGAAAGCTGTGATGGAATGGGACGAGAACATTCCAGAATGCGAGTAAGCTGGTGTCACAGGCATCTGCCATTCTTCCAGCTCCCATTACAGGAATGACCCCACTGCCTTGGGTAGGGAGGTCTCCACCTCACGTACCTCAGGCTGAAAACAGCCAATGCTCATGCTCCCAGCCTCCTTTGCAGCGGGGATGTGGGGCTGTGACTCAGGCTCCACCAACCGGACTCACCTGTCCAGGTGCAAAACCAGGTCCTTCCGATCCCTCGTCAGCTATTCTGAGGTTGCATCTCTCATGTACGTGATCCTACGATACCCTGCGAACCTATATTGCCCAACGAGGCTGGTCCTGCATGTTGAGTTACTGATTTCCTGTTAAAATCAGCCAAGTTAATAGGGTAGCATGTAGCTGAGATTTAAAAATGGTGCTGGTTGTAGAGGAAAAATACTACTGTATATTACGTTCTATCCAGAAGCTGCACTACTAAAAATGTTCCCACCATTGATATATCTATTTTTATACTCCGATTTGTTCCACAAAAGATCTGCAGTGGCTCAGTTATACGTCATCATGTGACTCATAGGAAACTGCCATGATTCCCAGCCACTGTGCTTGTCAGCAGAAAGGCTCAGGCCAGGTAACGAGAGCATTGTGTCACATAACCTGGAGCGGACAGGTTAAGTGACACCTGGCACTTACCTGCTCATGGAAGAGCACAGATTTTCTGAAACAGAGGGCTGTCTGGCTCATGCCCAGAATGCCTCTCTGATTGGACCACAGAACCCCATGAAAAGAAAGAAGCAGGAGAACAGCGAGGTTTCCTTCAGCGAGCTAAATGTGAAACTGGAGAGCAGAATCTCCAGCACATGTCTTAAATATGAACAAGTACCAGGCATTTAGGAAACAGACATGGCTGATGGCTGCTACTAGAACAGTTCTGGCTGGGAGGCCTCGTACCCGAGGCACAGCAGGGTGAGAGCCTGCCATGGGGAACTCTCACCCACCTGCCCTGCAGATGCTGGCGTGCAAGTCCGCTGCTTTCCTGGGAGAACGCCAAAGAGTGAGGGCCTCTCTGTTGTACTGGGCTGCACGAGTCCAAGGGCCCCGGCTACTGTGTGAAACACCAGCATGGAGGGAAGGAGGGGAGGTCCTGGTTGCTTCTAGCTTGGAAAGGCAATCCTTGATACTGCTCTAAAAGGCGTAGGGGAAGGCTGCTTAAAAGATAAGAAGCTGTGGTTGATAGTACAAATATAAGAAGGTTCTTCCATGAACTAGAACAAATGTATGTCACTGTTATAAGGTGTTTACAATGCGGGGGGGCGGGGTGGTATATGGGAAAACATACCTAATGAAAACTATTGATCATAATCAATATTTCAATATTCTTCTATTAATTGTAACAAAGGTACTAAACCAATGCTAAGTGTCAATAATAGGGGATATAAGGAGTATGGAGATTTTCTTTTTTGGAGCAGAGAAAATGTTCTAAAATTGAATGTGGTGATGAAAGCACAACTCTGTGATTATACTGAGAGCCACTGATTGTACACTCTGAATGGATTGTATGGTGTGTGAATGAAACTGCTTTAAAAATAATAATAAAAATAAAAAAGCTAAGAAGCTAAAATATAAAAACCAGCTTGCTTTGTTAAGACAAAGCGATTCTTCTCAATGGCCACAGAATCAGAACTACTCTTTAACAATTGTGCCATCTGCTTTACATATCTGAAAAGACTGGATAAACTAGGTCACTAAGAAGGAGAGAAAAGTGTCAAGACAGAATGTGGTTGATTGAATCTTGTCTCCCACAAAGACATGTTCCAGTCCTAACTCCAGTTCTGCAAGTGTGAACCAATTTGTAAAGATCCTATTAAGATGAGGCCAAATTGAATCAGGGTGGGTCATAATCCAATTGGCCAGAGTCCTTGTCAGCAAAGGAAATTTGAGGATGGGAGTAGAGGGAGCAGAGGAGATGGAGGAGATGGAAGGAGGTAGCACCTGATTGCCAGGAAGTCACCACCAGAATGCTGCCGACTTTGGATAAGCATCGCCTACAGATAAACCTTGATTTTGGACTTGTAGCATCCAGAAATGTGAGGCAATGAAATTCCTGTTGTGTAAGCCACCAGTCTGTGGTATTTTGTTCTAGCAGCCCTGGCGAACTAAGACACAGAATCACAGTAAGCACTGGCTTTGAGGATGGGGACTTATGGAATTCTATTTGCTTCAGAATGAAAATAATATGCATTCTTCTATTTGTGATCCCCACATGACCACGGTCATGGGGTGGGTAAAAGAGAAAGTGCTAGTTAGGGATGTCCTGATATCCCAGAATCAATATCATGAAGGGAAATTTCATGCTTTGAAAAAAAAAAGTCAGATGTCACACAGTAACCAGTGCCAATTACTGAGTGTGACAGTTTGAAGCTGAATGGACCCCAAAAAGAATGTTATTAAAGTTAATCCATTCCTGCAGGTGTGGACTAATTGTAAGTAGGATCTTTTTTTGTTTGTTTGTTTTGTTTTGTTTTGTTTTGTTTTAGGAGGTACCAGGGATCAAAACCAGGACCCCATACATGGAAGCAGGCGCTCAACCACTGAGCTACATCCGCTCCTCATAAGTAGGATTTTTGATCTTAACTTAAGGTGTGACCCACCTCATTCAGGGTCAGTCTTAATCCTCTTACTGGAGTCCTATATAAACAGAGGAGTAAAAAGCCTTAGACACACAGGAAAAACTGTAGTGACAGAGAGAAGCCAGAGACAGAGCAGCCCGAAGCAGAACTAGCCACAGGCCTGGAGGAGAGGGGAGAGACGAGCGGGTGGCCATTATGCCCTGCCATGTGCCTGATCGCCCACAGCTGCAACTTGGTGAGATGGCATCTCTAATGATGCCTTGATGTGGACATTTTCACAGCCTTGGAACTGCAAGAATTTACCCTAATAAATTCCCATGATGAAAGCCACCCCATTTCTGGTATACTGCATTGGCAGCCTTCAGCTAACTAAAACACTGAGCCTAGCCGTGTGCTGGGCACAACTTTAAGCATTTTCTATGCATTTGCATTTACAAAAACTCTGTGAATTAGGCATGATTATTATGTCCATTTCACAAGATGGAAATGAGCATCAGAGAACTTAAATAACTGGGCAAAGGTCACACAGCAAGTCTGTGCCAGGGTAGGGACTGGAATGTTGTATCTCAGATTTTGAAGCCTGAGTGAGTCCAAACTTTTCTGATCACATAAATCAGTAAAATATTTTGATCACACATCATTTGTATCATCATGACTCCTTGACTGTGCTGAGGAAATCTTTTTTTAAGTCATCCCGAGGACTGGTTTATTTACAACTAGATGGTCTAAATTCATAAGCCCACTGAACAAGGCTCACACAAACGAACATGACTTGCTTTCTGTTGAAAGCAAAGAAAAGAGTGAGAGGGTGTTTCTCCCCGTTGTGGATCCACCCTTGTCCCCCAGGACCTCCCGCCGGGAGGGATATGTGCCACATGCCCATCGGACATGCAGACCTAGATGGGGCAACCACTCGACTGCCATACAAAGCATTAGCAGAGGTTCTATCTTCTTATTTGTTAAAAATTAAAAATAAATTGGAGCAAGAAGGACTTCCAGCATGAACTGTGAGGAGCTCCATGAACCCACTCCCCTGGCAAAATGGGTGAAAAATTATAACAATACTGTTCATAAGTAAATAAAAAGACACCAACCATCTGGAAATGGTCCTAAGGCTAAACAGCAAATGAAGAAACATTTATTCAGGAAAATCTACTGTAATTTGGTAAGAACCAAGACCTGATCCCCCTCTTTCCCTTCCAGTTCAGCTAGATCGGAACTCCACTTCAGAACGATGTAGCCAAAAACACAGGGATCCCTCTTTCCTCCCAGATTCCAAAAGGGGGCTATCTTCCCAGAAGGGGCAGAGTGTTGGCCCCCACTCTTGGGACAGAGGTTCTACCTTGGGTTTAAATCTGAAAATCAATTAATGTACTATACCATATCAATAACAAATAGAAGAAAACAAACTGCATGATCATCTCAACTGATGCAGAAAAATCAATCGACAAAATACAATACTGCTTCATAAAATAAAAAATACTCAACAAACTAGGACTAGAAGGGAACTTCCCCAACCTGATAAAGAACATTTACAAAACAGACTGGATGCTTTCCCCCTCAAGAAAGTCTACTTGAAATATTTCTATTTAATTTGGTACTAGAGGTTGTAGCCAGAGAAGTAAGACAAGAAAAAGAAATGAGGCATGCAGACTGGAAAGAAAAAGGAAACAATCATTCTATATGCTAGACTACATGGCTAGTATATAGACAATCCTAAGGAATCCATGAAAAAAACTTAGAATAAATGAGCTCAGCAAGGTTGCAGGATAAAAGATCAATACACAAAAATCAATTGCATTTCTATACACTTGCAATGTGCAATCCAAACATGAAATTAAGAAAACAATTGCATTTACAATAGCATCAAAAAATAAAATAATTAGAAAAAAGTTTAACAAAAGAAGTGTAAAACTTATATTCTGAAAACTACAAAACACTGTTGAAAGAAATTAAACAGGTAAAGAAATTTCCATAGATAGAGAAACATTCCACATTCATGGATCAGAGGACTTAATATTGTTAAGATGACAATACCTCCAACTAGAGCTACAGAGTCAAAGCATCCCTATCAGAATTCTGGTGACTTCTATGAGAAACTGACAAGTTGATTTTAAAATTCTTATGGAATTGCAAGGGAGCCAGAACAGGCAAAACAATCTTGAATAAGAACAAAGCAGGAGGACTCATACTATCTGATTTAAAAACTTCCTACAAAACAATGGTAATCAAGATAGTGTGGTACTGGCATAAGGAGATACATATAGATCGACAGAATGGAATTCAGAGTCCAGAAATAAACCCATACATCTATGGTTATTGATTTTCCACAAGGGTACCAAAACCATTCCATGGGGAAATAATAGTCTTTTCAACAAATGGTGCTCGGACACTTGCAAAAGAATGAAGTTGAACTCTCACACCATATCCAAAAATTAATTCAAAATGGATTCAGGACCTAAATGTGAGGTCTAAAGCTATAGCTTGGGAAGCGGGTGTGGCTCAATCGATAGAGCTCCCGTTTACCATATGGGAGGCCCCGGGTTCGCGTCCCGGGGCCTCCTTGTGAGGGCAGGCCGGCCCGCGCGGTGCGGTGGGCTGATGCAGCAAGACCTCGCAGCAAGGGGGAGATAAGCAGACACAGAAAAAACACACAGCAAATGGACACGGCAAATACAAGCAGCAAGGAGGGGGATAAATAAATAAATAAATAAATCATTTAAAAAAATAATAATAAAGCTATAGCACTCTTACAAGAAAACATCAGGACCTCAGATTTGGCAGTTAAGACAAAAGAAAAGAAGATGAACTGAATTTCATCAAAATTAAAGTTCTTGTGCTTCAAAGAACACTATCAAGAGAGTGAAGAAAATAATCCAAAGAATGGGAGAAAATAGTTGGAAATCATATATTTGATAAGGGTCTAGTATCCAGAAAATATTAAAAATTCTTGCAACTCAAAAATGAAAAGACAAATAAGCAATTTTAAAAAATGGTTAAAGGACTTGAACAGACATTTCCCCAAAGAAGATATACAAGTGGCCAATAAACAAATGAAAAGATGTTCAACATCATTAGTCATTAGGGAAATGCAAATCAAAATCACAGTGACATACACTTCTCACCAACTGGCTGGCTAGAATTTTTTAAAATGTGTTGGCAATGATGTGGAAAATTTGGAACTGCCATACATTGTTAGTGGAAATGTAAAATTGTGCAGCCACTGTGGAAAACAGTTTGGTGGGTCCTGAATAAGTTAAACACAGAATTACCATATGACCCAGCAACTCCACTCCTAGGTATATACCCAAGAGAATTGAAAAGTCCATTGAGAAACTTTTACATGTATGTTCATAACACCAGTTATAACCAAATTTACCATGCCACACCCTGTTGAGAATAAGAGAATTTACACCCTGAACACAGAATTACATACAAAAGCAAAAACAAAACAGCAACCAAAAAAAAAAAAAAAAAAAAAAAATCACAAAAGCCTGAGAAAGTAAAGGCAGAGTTAATTAATTCTTTCAACCTGCTGCCTGATTTCTGTATTTTCTACTGAGGTTTAGAGATAGGCTACCTTAGACCAAGAAATATGAAAAGCTTTGAACCTGTGTCCTCCTTGCCTAAAAACTGGAAGCATCATGCCAATTACCCTTTGCTGAGGGCCTACTATATGCCGGAAGCCACCCACGTGACCTCTGGACACTATTGGACCAGTCCCGAGGTGGGGCTGGGTCAAACCCTAAGAACCTCTGTGACCCAGGAATGCTGTGTGAATGGGACGTTAAGGGCTGCCTCTGTCTGCAGGGCAGATTCTCTCTGGGGGTCAGAGTGTGAGGAGAGAACACTGGGATTTCCAATGTGAATTGTTCCTATGCTGGAGGAGCCCTGAAATCCAGCAGAGTTGCGGCCAGTTCCTTTGGCCTTCCCTGGAGAACTAACAGAACGATGGTGATGGACCAGGCCCATGCCCAAAGCAAGGAGTATCTTCACCTGCAAGCAAAATAATCCCATTCCTCTGCCCTATGATATCTATGTCCCTTCTCAGCCTGAAGCAGTCAGAGCAGACATCGTCCCAAATCCCTCAAGATTGAGGAATGAACAAAAATAAGGGGGAAGTGTAACTGCCAACTAAGGCAGATTTATTGTTACTGTAGTTATTGTCTTGTGTTCACGGAGTAACTTATAACAGTGATATAAAAATAAATTTTTAAACATTAAAAAAAAAATTTCCAGTGTGAATGTTTTCGGGAGGTGGCGGGAGATGGCGTCACTGCCTTGGTGGAATTATAAAAGCATCCCTCTCCCTGATTCATTGCTTGGTTCTGGGCTTGTGACTTCAGGGAAATGCCACTTCCAGAAGGCTCTGAGCGGGTAGTGGTGTCTCAGAGGACTCTTGAGGTACAGCCTGGGTCCCTTACAAAATAGAGAGAAAATGACTCACAAGTCACGCCACTCCCTTTCCCTTTGAGTGTGTGGGACGAGAAGGCATCATAATAAATGGAACCGTTTGGCCAAAACGTTGGCATCAGACAGGCTTCCTCTTCCCGCCCCGACAGGCCTGCCGAGAAATGCCTGGGCTGAGGCGTTTTGTAGACACCCCTGGGGGGAGAATGGCAGTAATGAGCAGTTGCCAACATTTTAGTATGGAGCAGAAGGTTTAACAGCTGCATTGTTGGGGCAGGGGTGGAGAAGGGCAAGTTGTTTTTAGGGCTTGTTTGTTCATCTGGGGAACAGTGGTGAGAGGAAAGGAGGCATCGTGGAATTGGAGGAACGGGAAGGGTTTGCAGCCTCAATGGCTGCCCACAAGGGCCTGCCTGGGTGGGAGATCCATGGCGGCCAGGGCCCGAGATGAAGGCAACTGGCTACCTGTGCACTGAGGGACAGACCCGGCCGGGGGAAGGGTTCCCGACCAGGGGCCAGGAGCCTTCCTTCAAGGCTCAGCTCTGACCCCAGCTAGCTGGTTGGCCTTGGGCCATTTCACCCATTGGGGGATTGACTTCTGTACCCCCATTTGGACATGTTCTTCATCTTAGTCTGTATTCCTGCGGGTGTGAACAGTTGTAATAGGACCTCTTGAAGATGTTATTTTAGTTAAGGAAGGAGGGTGGAGTCCTTTCAAAGGAGAAGAAATTCAGATATTGGCAGAGAAAGACATGGGGAGGCACCAGGAGCCACAAGTCAATGGAACCCAGAAGAGAAAGGAGAGGACATTGCCATGTGATGGAACAGCCAAGGAATCCAGGGCTGGAAGCCAACCTCCCAATCCCCAGGAGGAAGTCAGCCTTCCAGAATCTCTGGAATCATAAGACAATTAATTCCCGTTGTTTTGCCAGCCCATTGCATGGTATTTGTCTTAGCATCCTGGCAGACCTGAGACGCACCTTCTTCCTGGACCTTGGTCTCCCCACTCTTTCTTTCAGGAAATGTTTACCCCTTGCCTACTAGCACTGTGGATGCCCAGCACTGTTCTATTCCTGGTGGAGCCAGCAGTGAATGAATGAGGAGTGCACCCTGTTGAGTACTGGAGTGTGACCCCAGCTCAAGCTTTCTTTAATTCCGTGACTATGGTCTGCTTGGGTTCAGCCCTGTCCTCTGCTCTGTGTGGGTGCATTTGCATCCTGAGATAGTAGGAGGATGTCAACACCCAAACAGTGGTGATAAGCAAAGCAAAGTTGCTACAAGGCCAAGGAGAACAGACGTGAGCGTTCACCCTGAGCCCTGGTGGATTCTTGGAAATTGCAGCTGGAAGTAGCATGGTCGAAGGGGGGTCATTCTTTGCTGTATCCCTTTGTTGCTAGCAGATGAGAATCATGGGTCAGCAAGGCAAAGTGCTGACAGAGCTTTCCTTTGGATGGGAGGAAAACAAAGCCTGGATGGACTGGGATGAAAAACAGGAAAATAGGGTGTGTTTTAGTTTTGTGGATGTGCAGAAGAGCACGAAATGAAGCAAAGTGGGGCCAATGAGAACTGACACCATCCTTGATGGATGCCACTGCTCAAAAAACAACCATGGCTCCCTACTGTCCACAGAAAGACTTCCAAACTGCTCGTCTTGGCATTGAGGGCCTCCGCCATGTAGCCAGGTATTTTTGTGCACACGCCATGAGTTTCTGCCCTGGGCTCTTCCCTCACCTCTGCTCATAAAATCCTGCACACGCTTCTAAGCCAGCGTTTCTCAAACTTGGCATTATTGACATTCTGGGCTGGAGAAGTCTTTGTTGTGCAGATCTGTCCAGAGCATTGTAAAATATTTAGCAGCATCCTTGGCCTCTACCCACCAGATGCCAGTAGCACTTCATCCACCCCTGGTGTGACAACCAAAAAATGTCTCCAGACATTGCTAAATTGTCCTCTGGGGGACAAAACTGAGAACCACTGCCATAAGCCCAGATACAGTCAATCCTCCTCTCTTCATGAAACCCTTCCTTGAGCTCCTTAGAGAGGAGAGTTATGTCCCATTTCTGCCTTTCACACACTTTGTAAGAGTCAATTAGCACTTAAAATACTCTTTTTTCAGCTTGAGTTATATGTGGTTAGACTTTAAGTTCCCTGGAGGCAGGGGCCATGTTTTGGTCATTTTATACAAGTCATACAACACCATCCAGGTGTTGTAAATATTAGCCTAGTTCAACTCAACTGTTGAGTTTAACTTGTGTACCCTTAACCTAAACAAAACAGAGATGAATAAAATGAAAATCAAGATCATTCACAAGTCCACCACCCAACAATAACCATAGTTAAAATTCTGGTACACAACCTTCCAATCTTTCTTTTAAGCATGGGGCATGCAGGGTAAGTGTCGCAGCAGACAACACAGCCCAGAGCCATCTGTCATGGTCACAAGGGACCATGAGGGCCATCTGGTCCACCCCCAGCAGATGCCTGGGTCCCTTCTAGGATCCTTTTTCTGTTTGAACTCTTGAATGTACAGGACTTTTGCCCCAAACAGTCTATGCACCTCGGACTACTCTTTAAGAAGCTCCTTCTACTGAGCTAAAACCTGTCACCTGGGAGCTTTTACTCTTTGGTCCAAATTCCACCTCTTTAGCCAACTTGGTCTACTCTCCCTACTTCCCACTGGCAGCCTCTTTTAGGGTGTTGATTCAGGCCACCTACCACCTCTCATCCACTGGGGTGGACCCCAGCAGCCTTGTTCACAGGGAGTAACCTATCCCTGACCCTGAACAATCAGATTCCGTCTTATAGGACTTGGCATTGGGACTGAGAACTTTGAGCTAGCAGTTCCTTCTGAATATGTGAACTAAAGGAATGCAAAACACTGCTGTGCACAGTCATGTTTGGCCCTAAGCACGTGAAAAGTAGAGAAGTCCAGAGAGAGAGAAAACAACAGACACACATGCACAGAGAATATGCAGATGTGGCTAGAACCTGCAGAAGTGGGACCGTGAGCCCAGGAGGAGGAGAGGAAGTGAGAACAGCAGGCTGCCAGCAGCCTTACAGCCTGGTCGTCGTGCCTTGTGGGGTCTAGCAGCAATTCCTTCCCTCTTTACAACGAATAATTCCTTTTTTTTTTTTAAAGATTTATTTATTTTTCCCGCCCCTGCCCCCATTGTTTTTTGCACTCACTACCTGCTCTCTGTGTCCATTTGCTGTGTGTTCTTCTACATCTGCTTATCTTCTCTTTAGGTGGCATAGGGAACTGATCCTGGGACCTTCCGGAGAGAGAGAGAGGCACTCACTCTCTTGCACTACCTCAGCTCCCTGGTCTGCTGTGTCTCTTATTGTCTCTCCATTATGTCTCTTTTTGTTGTGTCATCTTGCTGCTCCAGCTCTCCGTGAGAGCCAGCACTCCACATAGGCCAGCACTCTGCATGAGCCAGCACTCCTGCACAGGCCAGCTTGCCTTCACCAGCAGGCCCCGGGAATCGAACCCTGGACCTCCTATATGGTAGATGGGAGCCCAATCGCTTGAGTCACATCCACTTCCCTGAAGAATCCCCCTTTGACTCATGCTGAGTCCAGTTGGTTTTACCAATCCTGGCTCACAATACCCAAAGCATAGCAGGGAAGAGGTCCCTGAGACGCTCACAACCCTTCAGATCACTGACAACTGATGACTGAAAGTTCAGGCCCCCCTGGTATTCTCTTCTCCAGAGCTCACGTCCTCTGAGACTGAGTCCTGAGGGCAGATGATGCAGCTAGGTGCACGAGGCCCTTCACATCTCAGAACATCACCCATTAACCCAAATGGCAATGGTACCCAAAGGTAAGGACCCAATTCCTGAGCCGAGAGAGCCAGAAATTCAAGTGAGCAATCCCCAGGCAGGCATAAGCTGGCCACCAAAAGCCTCTGTTTGTGTAAGAATTCACATCACCCCAACTAATAAAAACACCCCACAGTGAAGGTCCAAGGCCAGAGAAGCTGGGAGCTGTCCAACTTCTCCATCTGCGCTCCCTTTTAAGCGCCTCCTTTGAGCGGCTCTAAGCACTTCTCAGAGAAGCTCACGGCATCAGCGTCAGCCCCAACAGGCTTTATTTCTAAGGGCACCCGGCCCTACCTTCCCTAAGAGCAGATAATGACAGCTGACTTAAGAGGTCCTAGCGTGTACATTTCAAAACACAGAGGTCCTCTTTATTTTATACCACCAGGTGGAAAATAAAAACTTGATTTTACTTTATGTTTCAAAGTATTCTCTAAAAGGTATCAATTCCAGAAGTAGGTCAGCAAAAGAAGCAATAGGACAGAGTATACTCAATATTTCAACAGGCGTGCACTTTGAGGCTGCAAGTTCAGGTGCAGGCAGGTCCGATTCCCTAACCTCTTGGAACGTGCATTTTCTCCTGGGCTGAACTGGGCCACTCAGTTCAGCTGAATGAACAGACAAGACCTTCCCCCACCATGACAGCAACACATGCTTCATCCACGCTGTTTTTCCTTTCATTCCCGGAAGGCTTTATAAAGCCCAGCTTCCCAAAGCTTGAGTTCCTCACTAATGGCTTTGAGGCTAATGGAGAGCTGCCTGGAGCCCAGGCGCAAAGTCAGCAATCAGTTTCCTTCCCTCCCCCTGCTTGAGAAAGCTGCACGGCTCCCTGAGACTTTTCCTGCCTGGAAAAGGGCCACTGCCCTTTTTTTTTTTTTCACCGACAGCCGACCTCCCCTCGCCTCCTAGCACAGGAAAGGCGGCCACTGCCTCCAAACGGAAGCCACCACCAACTAGGAGGCCAGCAGTGCTTTGTTTTTGGAGTGCACCTCTTTCAAAAATTCCAAAACCCAACTGTCAAAAATGGCCACCGGGAGTAGGGATTGGTGGAATCTTTCTGGAAAGCAACTTGCCATCTTTCTCAAACTTTAATAGTGACCAGTAATTGCACTCCTGGGAATCCACCCAAAAGAAATGATCAGAGGAAAACAAAGATGAAGGCACAAATATGTCACATTGCTTCCTTATTACATCAAAAAATTTTGAAAATAATATAAATGTTCAATAGTAAAGAAGAGGAATTGATTATATGATGTTAAAAGGGCACCAAAACCATTTCAGAAATATTTTTGATGTAAGAAAGTATGATTATGTCAGTGTTAAGTGGAAAAGCAAGATAAACAGTAACTTCAACCACAAAATATTTTTATGTTCAAAAAGCCTTAAGGATCCTGCCAAAAGGTATCATTGAGTGTGATGGTTAAGTTTATGGGTCAGTTTGGGTAGGTTTTGGTGTCCATTTGTTTGGCCAAGCAAGCATTGGCCTATTTGTTACTGTGGGGATATTTCATGGACTTAAATCATCAGGGAGCTGATTGCATCCATGGCTGATTACATCTACAATCAACTGAGTAGATTGCCTTCAAGGAGGAGAGATGTCTCTTCCAATCAGCTGAAGGCCTTAAAAGAAGAAGTGATGATTTCAGCAGTCAGAGGGGAGAATTTCCATCTCTACTTCAGCCAGCTTCTCCTGGTGAACTCATTGAAAACCTTCATCAGAGTTCCTGGCTTGCAGCATGCTCTACAGAATTCAGACTCGCCCATCCCCACAGTTGCTATTATTGCCAATTGTGACCCAATTCCTATAATAAATCTCATATTTATATTAAAAATATAATATATATATATTTCCTATTGGCTCTGTTCCATTATGTGTGATTTAAAATTTTTATTTTTTATTTTTTTTATTTGAGAAGCTGTGAGTTAACAAAACAATCATGCATACCATACAGGATTCACACACATCATTCCACCACCAACACCTTACAGTGTTGTGACACATTTGTTACAGATGATGAAAGAGCATCATTATAATATTACTGCTATCTATAGTCCGTAACTTATACTTGGTGTATTTTCCCCACACACCATCCTATTATTAACACCATCTATTAGTATTGTATATCTGTTATAGTTCACGAGAGAACATTCTCATATTTGTACTGTTAACCACAGTCCATCATTCACCTTGGGGTTCACTGTGTTATACGGTCCCCTGCATTGCACAATCCATCCCAAGTGTATACTCAGTGGCTCTCAGTTTCATCACAGAGCTGTGCTGTCATCAGTCCAGTTCATTATGGATGGTTTTAATTTTTTCCTTTATCCCTTCCTTTTCTTCCTCATCTTACTGAGACAGTAGCATAGCATCTTTCATTTCTCACTGTCAGGACCTGAAGATGAGGGCACTGTCCTAGAAATCACTGAGTTCAAGTCTGGCTGTAGTCATCAAGCAGACTAACACACCACACCTGCTCACAGGGGCTGGGCTTCTAAATCAGCAGCTTCTCTAGGCAGGGGATGCTCCAGCAGATTTCCAAATATGAGCAGGCATTTGGTAGATAAGGGAGGAGGCTGGGTGCAGGGGAAGCAATCCAGGAAGGGGAAACAGCCTGAAAAACCCCCAGAAATATGAGAGAACATCGTAGGTTTGGGAATGTGGTAGTTTGAGTCTTTGTGGACTCCAGAAAATTTTGTTCTTAAATTAACCCATTCCCATGGGTGTAAAACCTATTGTAGATGGGACTTTTTGATTAGATTCAGTCAAGGGACCTTCCTTTTGATTAGATCACTTTAGTAGGGCATGACCCAGGGTGGGTCTTAATCCTCTTACTGGAGTCCTCTATAACCTGGAGTAATACAAAGGAAGAGGGCTACAGAGGCCCAAAGGAGCTCAGTGAGAAACACCCAGAAGCTGAGAGAGAAGGCCCTGGCATCCAGAAGCTGAAATCAATGGACCACAGAAGCTGAGAGGAAACTACTTTAGCCAGAAGCCAAAAGGCATGAAGCCCAGAGGAGAGGGGAGAGACAAGCAGATGCCACTATGGGCCTGATCATCCACATCTGCAGCTTGAGGGGAAAGCATCACCTGATACCTTGATTTGGACATTTTTCTCGGCCTCAAAACTATAAGTTTTAAACTAATAAATTCCCATTGTAAAAGCCAACCCATTTCTGATATTGCCTTGGCAGCCTTTAGCAAACTAAAACAGGGGGCTACAAGTGGCTTCTGCAGCTGAGGCCAGGCAGAAGCAAGGCTGAGAAGAGTTATCACTCCCCTGAGGACATTTTCTGCCAGCGTCCACCCAAAGGGTAAGGGTAGGAAGGAAAACGGAAGAGGTGGGTGGCAAGGCTGATGGCTGAAAAGATGAAGCAGGAATAACTCTACATCCTAACACAGCACTTGGTAGGCAGGCAGTAAATAGGAACAAATGAGTGAAATGAACAAATGGATGGAATGAATGAATGGCTCGGGTGCAGAGAAGAGATTAGAGAAGCAGTTTACAACCAAGACTGCAGAAGGAGCCAATGTGTTGAAGTTCCCCTCTATGGAAAGCGGTAAAGATCCATTCATACATCTGTCTTTATGGACTCCCAGGGCTCATAAATATTCCAATAAAACAAAGGAACGATCCTGTAAAACCATGAGCAACCAAGCCCTAGATTTCACAGCAAAGAACAATGAATATATCCAAATTCTCCACGACAAACTAGATGAAATGAGTTCCCTCTGGCCAAAGGGAAAGGAACACAGAAGCCACTGCTGTGCCCTTCTCTCCCCTCCAAGCCAGGAACTTGTCCTTCAGGCTTGGATGCCCAAATTCTGCTGTTTCATTTGCAATCACCGACTCGTGGGTTGGGGACGATGCTTTAAAGGTTCTCTCCCCACTCACCCTAAAAGAAAAAAACAATGCTTCAATCCCCTCTACACCAACAAGCTCCTCCCCAACAACAAGGGTGTCTAAGTGGCGCCCACAAACCCACCATGGGCCTCTCCCGTCCTCCCTCTGGAGGCAGTAGAGAGCTCCCTTAGGGAGTTCATTGTGAAATGCAAACAAAAGCTGCCTCTTCCCACAGGTACCAACAGGATGAAAACAGTGTGCCCTGGGACCGCCCCTGCTTGGGTGGCTGTGCCACCCAGCCCCACCGGCCAGAGCTGATGCACCCGAGGTTGGGCTCCAGCCTCACCTCTGGATTTCCTCCCCAGGAATTTAGAACAGGGGCTGAGAAATCTGCAGTGACTTAAAAACGAAGACCCCTACTGGGGTCTCCAAAGCAGAGATGGATGTCTGCAGAGAGAAACAAGGAGGGAACTGAGAGAAGCAGAGACAACATGTCATGCGAAGACAGATGGAGGAGGGGAAGACAGACAGCCAGATGTGCTCTGCGAGGGCAAAGCTGTATCTTCTTTTAACTCATCACTGGTAAATGGAATAGGTACAGAGTTCGGGGTAAGCTCCAGTCCCCTATCCATGACATCCTGTTGGATATTTCCTTTTGGATACATACTGTCTTAGTTTGCCACAGGGCTGCTGATACAAAGTACCAGAAACGGGTTGCTTTTATAATGGGGATTTTATTTAGGGTAAGAGCTTACAGTTCTGAGGCTGGGAAATGTCCAAATCAAAGCACCATCAGAGATGCTTTCTCACTAAAGTCAGCTACTGGTGATCCTGGGATCCGCCCCATGGCAAAGATGGCAGCCAATCTCGGCGGAGCTCCCTGCCTTCCCTTCCAGAATCTACCGTCTCCCAGAGCAACCAGGCATAGGGCTTGTCTCTTTCTGGGCCTCCTCTCTCAGTCCCGGCTGCTCCACTTTCTTTTTTGTTCAGCTGTGGGCCATCAGGCATATGGCTCATCTCTTCAGCCTTGAGCTGCTCCGTGGGACCAGCCCCTTGGGGGCTTGTGCTTAAGCTATGGCTGCTAGAGATCCTCGAGCCCTCTCTCACATGGCAGGGTCAAAAGTGGCAGCTTCCTTTCTCCCTGTGTCACTCTTTCTGTGTCTCTCCCTCTGTGTCTCCATTTATATAAGACCCAGCAAGAGGGCAGAGACTCTACCTGAGTCTCACCTCACTGACGTAGTCCAATCAAAAGGGCCCCACACCCACAGGAAGGGATTACTTCAAGAACACAATCTTTTGCTTTTTGGGATTCATAAAAGAACTTCAAACTGTCACACATACCCTCACCTCAAACCAGTACCCCTATTTCAGGGGTTTCCAAACTTGAGAATGCATTAGAATCCCTTGGAGGGTTTACGAAAACAGATTGCCGGGCCCCACCCAGAGTGTCTGATTCAGTAGGTCTGGGGTGGTGCCTGGGAATTTGCATTTCTAACAAATTCCTAGGTTAGGTGCTGCTGGCCCAGGGACCACACCAGGGACCACACCAGGGACCAGTGCCCTATTTCCACCACTGTACCACAATCCGCCAGGTCTGTCTCTTCTTTCTCTCCCTTGGCACCCACATCTAGTGGGCCCCAAGCTCAGGCTTTTCCCCCATAAGGGCATTTCTACTCAGTTCTTTCCTATTCCCCTCACAAGCCCGGCCCTCCTCACCTCATGCCTAAAGGACTGCAAGAGGCTTCTTACCAGCTTTCCTTCCTTTTTCTGACCACCTTTGATCCACCCTCCACACCACTGCCAGATTCATGTGCCTTCCAGCTGCTCTCTTGCTCAAAACCTTTGGCTCTTATGAATAAGTAGCTATGAGCATTCAAGTAAGGTCTTGGTGTGGACATGCGTTTTCATTTCTCCTGGCTAAATACCAAGGAGTGGAATGGTTAGGACAGATGATCAGTGTATGCTTAACTTAAGAAGAAACTGCCAAACTGTTTTCTAAAGTGGCTGTACCACTTTGAATTGACTTCATATAGTTTTTTAAATATTCCAGATCTCTGGGTGTGGCTTTCCAGGATCTTGCCATCTGGCCCATACCTGGCAATCCAGCCAAACCCAACACACCACGAGTTCTAACTAGATCTTCATTATGTTCCCCGTGTCTCCTCTATCCCTCTTAACCTTCCTTAAAGCCCAAATCAAGTCCTACCACTTCTGTGAGACCTCTCCCAAAGGCCTCTCTTCCCCCAAACACAGAACACACAAAAACATTTTAGTAAAAACAATTTAGTTCTCCAGTTTCCCACCGTTTACTTGAACAGTATGATTATAACTAAAATATTCCCAGTTTGCTTAAATTGTTACCTAGTCTTTTAAAAAGGAAGGATTTTTAATAAAACTATCTACAGTATCTCTGCCAACATTTTTCCATACACTGGGGATAAACAGTTCCTGTAGCAGGAGCGAACAGAATGCATTGGTGAGTGTCACTTGATCTGTAAACTGGTGGCTGGAAGCAGTTCTTTTAGCAGACCTCGGAGAACACTAACAGAAACAGCTATTTGTTCTTACACGTGTCACTTATTCAGAGGCTTAGGGCAGAGAGTTGTGCAGGAATTTGGATAGGGCATCATACACACTGCTGGTGAGCAGGGGTGTAAGTTAGCACTCCCTGTGTGAAAAGCAATTTGATGACATTTATCAAAAGAGTCACACCTGTTTATCTGTAATTCCACTCGCTGGACTCTTGCACCAGGAAATGGTCCTAAAAACAAAGCTGAAGAGTGTACCATTAACTATAGTCACAAAAAAATCAGAAACAGTCTAAATGTCTAACAAACAGAAGCAGGGCTCTTTCATTTTATGTATTTATTGTCTATGATACATTTAAGAAAACTGTGCACAACTTAACTAAAAAAGATATAGCCATTAAAATATTTCCAAAATGTTTGAAACAGCACAAAACACTGTTTATATTTTCATGTTAAAGGAGAAAAGTATAATACAAATCTGCTAATATGCAAAATTACAAAACTATATAGTTTAACAAATTAAGTTCACAAGTAGGAAAACTACAGGAGAGAAATTCTCTGCATTATCGGTAGTTGTGGTGGGATGGTAGAAATACAGCGATAACTTTTCCTTTCTATTTTTATACTTTCCAATTAATGAGCTCTTTTTAAATATATATTTTAAATAAATATATAAACCAAACAGGGCACTGGTGCCAGGTGTTCCCTATCATATAGCTCAGAGAACCACCTGTTCTTGAGATATAAATGTGTCGGATTATAAGAACAAAAGGGAGATAAATGCTAAGAACCCACAAAGGAATGGCAAGACCTTGGTTGTCAGCCAGTGCACACTGCTAAGAATCTCTTAGATGCAAGAATTAAAGGGGGGAAAAAAATCACCTAAGTGGTGACAGCATTTGATGAGATTACAGGAAAAAAGGGGGCAAACACATTTGACTAGAAAGGCACTATATTAGTCAGCCAAAGGGGTGTTGATGCAAAGTACTAGAAATCTGTTGGCGTTAATAAAGGCCATTTATTTGGGGTAAAAACTTACAGTCATAAGGCCCTAAAGAGTCCAACTCAAGGTACCATAAGAGGTACTTTCTCATCCAAACTCTGTTGCCACGTGTTGACACAAGATGGCGGGTGACGTCTGCAAGGGTGCAGCCTTCCTCCTTCCTCTTAAGGCTCCGTGGGCCCAGCTTCTTCCAATCTTAGCTGTAGGCTGGCATAAGGCTCATCTCTCTTCCGGCGTCTTGTTTCTTTCCGGGCTTAGCTGCTCTGGTCTCTTCACAAGGTCAACTGTAGACTATCAGGTGAATGGCTCAACTCTCTTCCTGGGCCGCAGGATCCTCTTCCAGGTCTATGGACCTCTCTCTCTTTTCTCACGTATCTGCTTCCATGTTCTTAAGTGAGTGTCCATTTATATAGCCCACTGAGGGAGTGGTGACTCAACTCTGAGTTGCCCTAATGATATGATCGAATCAAAGCCCTAAACTTAACATAATTTAATCAAAGACCTCTCTGCTGAATCTAATACAATCAAAGGGAATCACACCCCAGAGGAATAGATTAGTTTACAAACATAATATCTTTTTGGAATTCATAAATAATATCAAACTGCCACAGGCCCTTTCAAGGATGACAGAATGCCGATCATATTTTAAAAGATTAGAGGAATACCAATGTTTCTCCTTATGGGTTCAAAATTTCCCTGGGTCTGACAGTCCTGTTCTTTTTTTTTCTTCCTTAAAGTATTTACTACCATCTGTAGCAGTTTGATACTATTGATGAATTCCAAAAAGAAATATTGGATTATGTTTGTAAACTGGCCTTTTCCTCTGGGCATATTAGAGTGTATTGGATTCAGAGGTTTTACTTTTACTGAATTAAATTATGATTAGGGCTTTGATTGGGCCACAACAGTAGGGAGTTGAGTCCCCGCCCCTTGGTGGGTGGGAACTCACAGATAAAAGACATGGCAAAGGACAGAGTTTGGAGTTCTGATGCTGAGTTTTGAGCTGGAGCCCAGAAAGTGAACACACAGAAGAACACAGAGGAATAGAGATGGTTCTTAGACATGGCAGAAGCCTCGGGGAGAGAGACAGAGCCATTTGCCTGATAGTCTACAGCTGACCTTGTGGAGCTAGCAAAGGAGCTGAGCCTGGAGACAAGCAAGCCCTGGGAAGAGAGGAACCCAGGAAGCCTGAACCCTGGCAGACATTGGCAGCCATCTTGCTCCAACACGTGGCAATAGACTTTGGTGAGGGAAGTAACTTAGGCTTTATGGCCTGGTAACTGTGGGCTTCTTCCTCAAATAAATACCCTTTATAAAAGCCAACAGATTTCTGGTATTTTGCATCAGCACCCCTTTGGCTGACTAATACACCATCCAAACATACTTTCAACAGGGATGGGCATAATCTCTAATTTCTCTTGGAAGCCAAGTTTTCAAAGCTTTCCAGGGAATCCATCTTTCATGGAACTCATTACCCAGGAACAAGACTCCAGAGCTCCATCTTTTTCTGACTGAGGTAGATTAAAAATCTAGATCTCTGCAAAGGGTAGACTAATTCAGACTCCTGTTTTCTCTGCCAATTCTTGGGCTGACATGACAATTCCATCTATTTCCTGACAGTTCTTTCTCGATTGGCTGGAACTAATTTATCAGACCCCATAGGACTGTCTTTTTTTCTCTCTTCACCCTTGACCAGCAGGAGGCAAAGATCTGAATAGGGAATTCTGGGGGGTCGGCCTGTCTCCCCGAAAGAGATATGTTGAAGTCCTAACCTCCAGTACCTCAGAATGGGGCCTTATTTGGAAATAAGATCATTGCAGATGTAAATAGTTAAGATGAGGTCATACTGGAGTAGAGTGGATCCTTAATTCAACACAACTGGTGTCCTTAGAGCAGGGGTTCTTAACAAGGGGTCCGTGAGCTTGAATTGAAATTCAAAAAAACATTGTTCTTGTGGGGATGTATTGGTGTAGGTGTGATATATTTATTAAATAATATACAGTATAGAATGCATTTAGTAAGAGATCTGTGGAACAAAAAAGGTTAAGAGCCCATGACTTAGAAGAAGAGACAAGACAGACAGAGGGGAGGAGGCCACGTGATGTCTGAGGCAGACTCTGGAGTTATCAGGCCACAAGCCATGGAATGCCAAGGACTGCTGGTCAACCACCAGAAGCTGGGAGAGGCAAGAGAGGATTCTTCCCTGGAGCCATGGGAGGGAGCATAGACCCTACCAACATCTTGATTTTGGGCATCCAGCCTCCGAAACTGTGAGAGGATGAATTTCTGTCTTTTCAAGCCACCCACTTTGTGGTACTTTGTTACAGGCACCCTAGGAAATGCATGCAGGCACCTCCTGTACAGACTCAAGCTTCCCTGCAGGTGGATGAGCTCAAGGTCCAGTCTGGGGCAAGGAGCCAGCTGAGTGGGGATCACACACCCAGGGCACACATGATATCCTGGCTTCCAGCTGTTAGTTCCTGTGTCTACACCTTCCTCTCACCCACTACCACAGCCTCATTTCCTGCATCTCAGCATCAGTTCCTACATGTGCTGAGCAGGATGCCGGTTTTTAACTAATTTTTTTTTTCCATTCCCATTGGGGTCTAAACATCCTTCTTCTGGTAGTGCTGATCCAAAGAAACAGTATCTGATATCTATCACTGGAAGAAAACTCTAGCGAGGTTGGTGGTGGTGAGAAACAAGGTGAGAAACTTGTCTCCTACGTGGTGCCTTCCTACAGGTTTTTTTTTTTCCAAGGTAATGGGCACTGGATAAATGTCATCCTCATGTCCTGGCTTCAGAAGCAAACTGCCTTGTAAGATCCTCTGCCGCTATCATGCACTGGAGGTGACTCACTGCGCAGCTGCCACCAAAGGACGAGACCCTGCACGGGGGCAGAAGAAACTCATGATTTCCAAAGATCTTGCCCTTTCTACCCATGTGTGGTTCAAGGTCCTGCTGATCATTCCTGTTGGACTGATTCATCAGCTCAGCCCTCTCCAGTCTTGCTGCCAAGACTCTGGTTCAGCTCTCGCTGCTTCAGACTTGATGTAAATGTGCTGCTTTGACATCAATCCCCTTTATTAAAAACCACCACTGGCTCTCCCCTGCCTTAAAGCAAAGTTCTGTATTTTGACCTCCAAGTCTCCCTTTCCGGCCTGAACTCCCAAGATGCCACTAATTCTCATCTCAAGTCAGCCTGGTCCTTCAAACCCAGCTTGTACAGTCTCACCCCTAGACCTAGCCTCCCTCCAGAATGGAAACCCCAGATTGCGTGTGAAAGGCCATTCACTCACCCTAGCGCAGCCTCCCCTGCCCCGCCAGGCAAGCCCACAGGACTTTTGCCTTCCCTTGATTCTCAACGCTTGCAGACGCAAAGGACTAAAATCTCCCTCTGCCGGGCGCCCCATGGCTGTGAAATCAGATCTGAATTCCATTCCTGGCTCTAACGTTTAAGAGCTGGGAAAATTCCTTCACCCGTCGAAACCTCAGCACTGGGGAGCACTCAGAGTGACCGTATCAGAGGGAGAGCGACCCACTCTCCTTCATTTTATGAATGGGGGGCCCAAGGGCGCCACGCTAAGTGGCAGAGCCATGACTGGATCAGGCCAGGACAGGACATCCCCCCCCCCTCCCCCATCACATGCTTTAACCTGGTTGGGCCTCGCTTATCTCAGGGGCAAAACAGGTGGCTCTGGAAATACTGGCTCAGAGCCCAGGCCCGGGATGGAGATGGCCAGGTGCAAGGTGAGAAGAGATAACCACTCCCAGCCTGTGGTACCGGGGCCAGGTGGGGGCCGAGCAGACTAGGGAACACACACCTGTGGGCAGTCGCTGCAGAGCCGATGTTGACGTGGCCGTGTTGGGTCCCCCTGGGGTGCCAGGTGTTCTGATTCTCCAAGAGAAGTCCGCAATTTCAACGGTGGGGCCACATCTCTTGACTTGAAATGTTGGCAGCTAAATGCACATCTAAAACACCGCCAGCCCAACAAACCTCTGCAGGTTGCTTTCGGCCTGGGAGCCACCAGGTTTGCGACCCTTGGCAGCACACGTGTAAAGGAAGGGCAGACCTGCAGTTACTGGTACCACCCATCCAAATTCTCCTCCCACCCCAGTGCCTTCACCCAGCCCCGTGGCGCCTCGCCTGGTGCCAGGTGCGCCCACAGCTGCTGACCTCATCCTGCTTCCAGCCCCGTGGGCTCGGTGGCCTGGGCCTCCGTGCCAGCTGGGGAGCTTGCTCCTGGCCTGTGGGGAAACTACCTTCTGCCCCGGAGCCTCATTAAGCCGGAGGAGCTGCCTCTGGGGAAGTGCTGAGTCTTAGTCATGCCTGAGAGGACACTGCAGGGCTGGCCCAGGCTGACCTCAGAGCTGGGATCCCAGAGTTCTCCTGAGGCGAGGCAGGCCCAGGTGGGGTGACCCAGCCAGCCAGGACAGGAGAGCCAGCAGCTGGGCCAGACTGTGACAAAGGAGGAGGGAAGAGGGCCTCTCCAACAGCTCCTTAAATTCATTCTCTTGAGGGCAGCGGATGTGGCTCAAGCAGTTGAGTGCCCGCATCCCACATAGGAGGTCCTGGGTTTAGTTACCAGTGCCTCCCAAGGAAGACAAAAAAACAACGAACAGACAACAAGCAGAAACAAACAAGCAGGGAGTAGATGTGCCTCAAGCAGTTGAGCACCTGCCTCCCACATGGGAGTTCTGGTTCCCGGTGCCTCCTAAAGAAAAAACAAACAATGAGCAGACAATGAGCAAAAACAAAGAGCAGACAATGAGCAAAAACAATGAGTAAACAGATGAGAGAGCCATGGGGCGGGGGAGAGGGTGCAGGAGGAATTCATTCTCCTGAACCTGCGCTGGCAGAAGCCACACTAACAACTCACCAGCCAAACCTTCGCTCCTAACCTTCTCTTTGTTTCTCTACCACTGAAAACAATGAAAAATTCTGGATTTAAAGAAATTATAAATCTTCATACCAAGTGTTCAAGAGTGGCACTTATCCAACATGATGTTCCTGCCACAATTGTGGGACCTGCCTCTATTCATGAGGACAAGTCTGACAAATCCAGAATGTGGGATGCTGTCCTGGATTTGTCCTGAAGAACAGGGTAGGGGAACATAACAGCCACCTTCAACGTGTGAACCTTGACTGTCTCCAAATAGAAACAAGGGGGAAAAACCCACTGATAAAGGTTTTTTTAAAAAATATGGGTCAATCTGAGTATGGACCACATGTTGGATGAAGTTGTTGATTTTCTTCACGGTGGTCATGAGTTTTGATTGTATAGAACAGTGGTTCCCAATTACGGTCCACAGACTCCTGAGGGTCCATGAAACCATTTCATGGGGTACCAAGGCCCTTCAGTGGGTCCATGAAATCAAAACAGTTTTAATAGTAATACTGAGACATGTGCCTCTTTCACTGTGTTGAATTTGCACTGACAGTGCAGCAGCTGTGGTAGGTAAATGTTTGCATCTTACTATTGTGAGCCATTAAACATAATTAGCTGCAAAAAATGTGTGACTCTAAAATTATTTATGTTAGTAAGTACTTACTACTCCATTTTGAAACTTTTTAAAAAGCACGTTTAATATATATGCTATGAAAACATAAGCAGAAACAGAAATGGGAAAGCAATGTATACTTTCTGTAATATATTGCTTTTAAGTCCCCCAAATAATGTGTCATGGTTGGGAAGTTGCCATTTGGTCACTAAAACACCAGAATAGGTTAAAGTGAATGCTCTCTTCCCTAGACACACAGTCTCTGTCTCCGCTACTGATTTTAAAAGGGTTCTATTTGCCTCTGATATATATATTTTTTGATATTTTAAAGCACTTTTGCAGTTCTTTGGTGAAAAGTATTATACATACACAAATTAACATTATTTAGGAAATCTGTATATTCTGTAATAAATTCTTGCTGTGATGCATGCAGTAAGATGCTTTAATTATATTTAATGCCTTAAAATATTACTTCATGTAAGTGAATATAATCTTTTTTTGAATTAAATTAAACATTACTTAAAAAAAACTGCTGGTGCTTCTGCTTGAATTGAGACAGTGGCATCAAACTCTACTAGTACTCACTGTATTATTCAACACCACACAGTATAAATAAATAAATGCCTGTTTTACTTCAGAATATCCTTGATGATAAAGCAAAAAATATCAATTTTATTAAATCTTGAGTACCGCTCTTCTTAATATTCTGTGATGAAATTGGAAGGACACAAAGCATTTCTGCTGCATAGGAGGGCATGATAATTGTCTCAAGGAAAAATACATGGGACTGAGTTGTGAGCTGAGCTATCCACCGTTTTCATGGAATATCACTGTGACTTGAAAGAATGACCAGCAAACTATGGTAATTCAGACTTAGTTATTTAGCAAGGGTTTTCTTGAAAATGAACAAAGTCAGCCTTCAAGAAAAAGAAACAGTGTCTGGTGTCAATGACAAAATTTGAGCTTCCCAACAAAAAATTTTGGACAATTTGTATCCACCACCATGAGACTGACGGCTTCCCACTGCTTTAGACTGGGCTGATGGAATGGCTAGTGATAGGAATGTGGCTTTTTGATACTCGTGGTGGATTCAGTTGTGCACCCCACGTTGGACATGACCTTGGTCTTGGTCTGTATTTGGGTGGGTATTGTCCCACTGTAAATAGGATCTCTTCAAGATATGACTTCAGTTAAGGTGTGGCTCAATTCAGGGTGGGCTCTAATCGGGATTATTGGCGCCCTTTGTAAGCAGAATGAAAGTCAGAGAGAAAAGCCACTGGGAGCAGCTAGAAGCCGGAAGTCAAAGGAGAACGGCAAAGACTTGGGAGAAAGGCGAGGACATGCCATATGACAGAAAAGCTGGGAACCCCAAAGATTGCCAGCCAGCCAGAAGATACCAACCTTCTGGGGTCTGAAACCATGAACCAATAAATTCCTGCTGTCAAGCCAACCCATTGTATGGTATTTGTTTTAGCAGCTAGGAATCTAAAACAATGCAGTATAATGAACTATGTCAACATTTAGATGATCTGCATTTAATTCAGTGAACCAATACTTTCTGAATGACCAATGCACAATGTTGCAAAATCATTCATGGATGAAAGATCCATCAAAGCGTAAGGAAGATCAACCTTCATTAATAAGGTTTCAGATTCCACATGGCAACTGACCTTGATATGAAGGAGACTCGCAAAAATATACAATGCCATTTTTCTCCCTATTTCCTTTTTTGTTCTGGAAAAGCTAGGTATTTTTCATAAAAATATGACTTATATATTCTAATATAGAAAACACTATTTTTTAATTGTTTTTAAAAATGAATTAATAAATACCTATTTCAAAATGTCTTCATTTTAATTTTAATATGGTAAGTATTGAAAGCTATAAACCACATAAAAAAATTGGGAATCCTCACTTTTTTTTTTTTAAAGAGTGTAAAAGGATCCTGAGACCGACAAGTCTGAGAACCACAGCTATAGGAGAATAACCTTGTCCCTGAGTGGACATGCTGAAGTATTTAAGGGTGAATTGGCATGATGTCTACTTTCAGATGGCTAGGCAACAGCGAAATATGTCTGTTTCTATAGAAAGAGATGGAGTGGGTGTAACAAGAACATTTAGGTGTTCATTGTACTATAATCAACTTTCCTGTGGGTTGCAAAGACTTTAAAAATTTAAAAAGTAATTAATTTAAATCCAGCCTCTCAACAGGTAATTTATTTATTTTTTATTGTTAGTATCGCCATTTGTAAGATAACAGCAGAAATTTATTTCATTAAAAGGAATTTCAAATACTCTTTAAGTATTTATCCTGGCACAGAAATCCTGTGAAATAGAAAGCATACAAGAAATAAATTCATTACGAAGTCTTTGGGCATGGTTATTTCAACAGTAAACTAATCTCTTAATCATAGGAGTTTATCTGTTTAAAAATATCTCAAAACCACTTTGTGGAATTCTCACTGAAATCTTATAAATAAAATGGCTGACCACATATAAAATATTAACAGAGTAAGGGGTTTTATTGTTCTTTTAGTATCCTTGTTAGTTTGAAAATTTTAAAGAAGGAGGTGTCTACTGTTAAATAAAAAACAATAGATTCTTTTTTAAAAACTAATTAATTTAAGAACATTTTGAATCATTCTGATACATTATATCAATGTACAGAGAAAAAGCCAAATAAAAGTGGGGGCCCACACAGATAAAGGAAGAGCACTTACCGAACTGACGCAATGAACTTCAGTGATGGGGTATAGGCACAGAAGTTACAGTGTAGGGCAATGCTCCTTAAACGTCAGCCTACATAATTCTCATTCAGCAGGTCGGGGGGCGGGGCTCAGAATTTACATTTCTAATAAATTCCCCAGTGATGGTGGTGCTGTGCATCCCACACATTTTCAGTAACACTAGCCTCTAAAAAGTTGGACCCCAAAGAACTGTGCCAACGTAACTGGTTGAACTAGAACTAGCCTGCTTCCATGCCCGACGGTACAGAAAAGGAAAACATTTTGTCCATTCTTCAGCCGTAACAGTGCGTGGAGAGAAAATAATATTTCCCCTGAGAATTGGTAACTACTAGTTTGACATCATACAAGTGAGCAGCCCAAATTTCTACTACCCAAGTGGTCGATTTTTAAAAAATCTCTAGAATTTACTTTCTAGTAGTCCAATATTGGTAGTGTCCCTTGACACCCAGCAGGAACAAATGCAAAGCTTCTCTGGGGAAACCTACCAGGTGTCACAGAATTCCTACAGATAAAATTTCACAGAATACAAGCTTACAGTTAAAAACAAAACAAAACACACAAGCCACCTTGATTAAGAGCTGGCAGAAACAAGACAGTAGAATTAGACCCTCAGAGCATTTTAAATACTAGCATTATCAGAATATAAAATAAATGGTTAATATGTTTAAAGAAATAAAAGTGAGTTTCAAATATGTGGAAGGAACAAGTGACCATAAATATGACCAAATGGTTTTGATGCTGAACTAAATACAATTTCTAAAATATAGTCATTAAAACTTTAAAAAACTCAATGGCTATGTTCAGCATCTGATTAGATATGGCTGAGGAGACAGATAAGAGTAGCCATAATGCAGCAGAGACAGAAAAAGACATCAGAAATAAGAAATGAACAGGCATTGAAAGACAGAGTGAGAACATCTAACGTGTAATGAGAGTGCTAGAAGGAGAGAAGAAAAAGAATGGGGAGCAGAGGCAATATTGTTAACTGCCAATAAATTCGAAAAAATTACTTAAATGAACAGGGTCCTAAAATAATACTGACTCAAAAAGATAGAGAAAACATAAATAACTATTAAAGAAAGTGAATCAGTAGTTTAAAATCTTCCCACAAACAGGAAGTGGATGTGGCTCAAGCAATTGGGCTCCTGTCTACCATATAGGAGGTCCAGAGTTTGATTCCCGGGGCCTCATCGCGAAAGGCAAGCTGGCCCACGTGGCAAGCTGGCGCGAGCAGAGAGCTGGCCCACATGGAGTGCTGGCCCATGCAGAGTGCTGGCCTACATGGAGTGCTGGCCCACGCAGGAGTACTGGTCTGCGTGGCGAGCTGGCGCAGCGAGATGATGCAACAAAAAGAGACACAGAGGAGAGAAAATATGAGATGCAGCAGACCGGGGAGCTGAGATGGTGCAAGAGATTGAGCACCTCTCTCTCTCCGTAAGGTCCCAGGATCGATTCCTGGTGCTGCCTAAAGAGAAGACAAACGGGCACAGAAGAACACACAGTGAATGGACACAGAGAGCAGACAATGGGGAGGGGAGGGGGAAGGAGAAATAAATAAATAAACAAATCTTAAAAAAAAAAAA
>JAQZBX010013239.1:22500-40130 GCA_029593785.1 Cabassous unicinctus | reverse complement strand
TGAGGTCCCGCTGCATCAGCCCACCGCGCCGCGCAGGCCGGCCTGCTCTCACAAGGAGGCCCCGGGAAGCGAACCCGGGGCCTCCCACATGGTAAACGGGGGCTCCATTGATTGAGCCACACCCGCTTCCTGCTGTGAGGTCTTGCTGCATCAGCCCACCGCGCCACGCGGGCCAGCCTGCTCTCACAAGGAGGCCCCGGGAAGCGAACCCGGGGCCTCCCACATGGTAAACGGAAGCTCTATCGATTGAGCCACACCCGCTTCCCCAGGGCTAGCATGTTTCTATCAAAGATCCAAGGTGTCTTAGGCAACTCATTGAATTAATAACTTGCAAATTCAACAATTGTTCTTAATATTTCCAGTACCAGAGAAATGTAGCATTTCTGAAGGAAATAAGTTCACCAGGCTCTTTTTTTTTTTTTTTTTTTGAAGAAGAAGCAGCAGCAGCTCTGAAACAAGCAAGGATGGATTTACTTAAATGCCATTTTTAATCAGCACACAAAATGTCCTTCTAGAACATTCTAGTTAGCCCCCAAGCCGCTAACTCATTTTCCTGTGATAAGTGGATCGAGTTGGACACATTGCTGGGGTTTTCCTCTAATTTCAGGAAACATTGTTGCTTTTCCTTCACTTACCAAGGAAATCTTAAACTGAGTGTAAACATTTCTTTTCTTAAACTTCAGTTTTTAACAACTAAAAAAATCTAAAGGAAATACCACGTATGATCTTCTACTCACATGTACATTTTAATCTTTAAAGTGCAGTCTCATCCATCTTTGTGTGTGTGTGTGAGAGAGAGGTACCAGGGCCAGGGATTGAACCCCAGACCTCATATGTGAAAAAATGGCGCTCAACCACTGAGCCACATCAGCTTTCCTGAGTTGGTTTTAGCATTTGTTTTGCTTGTTGTTTGTTTTTGTTTTTTCCAGGAGGCACTGGGAACCTAACCTGGGACCTCCCATGTGGGAGGCCGGCGCTCAGCTGCATGAGCCACATCAGCTCCCCTGTCATTACTCTTGACCAGTGGATCTCAACTGGAGCAAATTTGCCCCACAGGGGATATTTGGCAATGTCTGACAATATATTTGTTTGTCACATCTGGGGGGATGGTGCTAGTGGCATCTAGTTAGTAGAAACCAGGGATGCTGCTAAACATCCTACAATGCACAGGACAGCTCCCATAACAAAAGATTATCAAGCCCCAAATGTTGACAGTGCCAAGGCTGAAACACTAATTTTGACCCTCCCAACAGCTCTCTGGGGAAAGTCAGACAGGACTTATGGTGTCCTCATTTGACATTGCCCAGAGAGATTGTTTTAACTGAGGATACATTCAACTGCATAAAATGGAAAACCCAATTGGCAGTGCCTTAAGCAAATATTTGCTTATTTTTCTCACATAACCAGAAATCCAGAGGCTGGCAGCTGCTGCTGTTTGTGTACTCAATGTCGCCTATTCCTCTGCTGTCATCCCTAGTGGCTTGGCTTTAATCTTTATGCTTGTCACCTCCTGGTCGTAAAAGGGTTTTTTGCAGCTCTCTGAATCATGCCTGCTCAAAGCGGGAAGAATGGAGAAAGGGTTGGCGCTGGCCACCCTTTACCTTTTATCAAGCAATCAACAACTCTCCCAGCACCATCCTCTTCCCATCAGACTTCTGCTTCCGTTTCATTGGCCAGAGCTGAGTCACATGACTGCTTCTGGCTGCAAAAGGAAGGTGGGAGGGGGAGTAATCAGCTTTCCAACTGTATAATGGGAGGCGGCAAAGGAGAGGGAGTAGGGAATTGAGGATTAAATTAGGCAACCAGTGGTGTGCATCACAGCAGGTAAAGGACTTGTTCAAGATCACACAGCCGGTCAGAGTCAGTCTAGGACTCAGCTGTCCTGGTATCCAGCTCAGGTCTCATTTTGCTAGGATATATCAGGCTTTCTGTAATGACTGTTTCTAGAAAGACAGAGCTGTCTGATGAGCCCAGAGAAAAAACTTGCTCTTTATAAACTCCACATGTTCAGTTTAGCAGACCAGACATTGCATTTGTATCCCCACTGCCTTTGGGACCAGAAATCTCTCCTGGACCTTATAGCTGTCACAGTACTGACAGTAATACTAGTCATACCTCAATCCCAGTAGTCCTGCAAACTAGCTATGTGTTTTGGATCCCAGATATCAGAAGCTCAAACTAACCAATGTGCCAAATCCCAAACAAATTGCCCACCTGAACTCTCTGAATGGACATGAAATATCAAGCCAAACAGGTGCCTCATATGGACCAATATTTTCCAGTTGCATCCCAATTGTGAGTGGCAAATTCAATTTAGAGGACCATGACCAGTATTTTAAAATACGGAATTGAATAGTAAAGAAAAGAAGAGAAAATATCGCTGTACACAGAAAGGTCAGTATGATTGGGCAACTTTTTTCAGTTGTGTGTTTGCACTATGCTACAATGTAAAATGTCTTTCTTACTGTGGACCACAATAACACAAAAAGTTTGAAAAACACCAACTTCCCTTTGTCCAGAAATGAAAGAGCAGACAAAAGTAGAGGCAGAAACTGCCCCGCCACACAGGCAAGGCTGGTGCTATGTCTACTTAGGCCATTAGCGAATTGTCCTTCTGCTTCCTAATTATCTTGAAAGCCTGATTGAAGGGAGTTTTGCTCAGATCCAAACAATCGCCCTGCCACTCTCTGTCTCTTTGGGCTGAGTGGCCAGTCAGCCCTGGCACCTTCGCAAGCCAGCTCTGGTTAATTAGAGCCCCTGCTCTCCCGAGACGGCCCTTCTTTGGCGTTGCGATTCCCCAGGGCCTGTCTTCGGTGGCACCTCTGATTTGCGGCCTGGCATACTCAGTAGCAGCCTCCGAATGGTGATGAGCTCCTTGAAACGAGAAGCGGGGAGACAGCAAGCTCTTAATACCTTCTTTACGGCTTGGGTTTTCTGAGTTTGGGTTTTAATATTTGGTCCTTCCTGCTCCTGATTCTAATCTATTTGCTTTAGACTAAACTCAATTTGAAACAACTTGTCCACAGCATCTCCCTTTCTGGCTTTCGGAGAGGTGTCTTGTTTTTCACCCAGACAGTGTTTTTTTGCCCTTGACCACCCCCAAGGCAAGGCAGAGGGGAACGGGAGGGAGAGAGCTAGGAAGAAAGATGATCCTTTGGGAAATTTTGGGGAAATCCCACCAGTAATCTACTTCCCAGTTCCCCATAAAAGAAAGAAAACCCTTTAGACTTTAATTCATATATTTTAAGACTAGTGACTCCATCTTATATGGGTCTCCTACTCACAAAAGAGTAGTAACAGCAGCCCAATAGCCTTCTCTGCCCAGGTACCATAGATCTCTGGGAAATCACTATTATTTCTTCAGGTCAGGGAGAAACTAGAAAATAGGCACTTTGAGTTTTGTTTAAGATCAACAAACTGCAAGTATTCTGTGTCCTTCCTGGGCCTTATACAGCATCAATAAAGTGTGCAGTGAAACTCAGATATGTTTAAAAATGTAACTTAATGTATTTTCTACAATGGATCTCATCCTTGGGCTCCCATCTTCCTTGATCGCAGTGTTTTCTGGCTTAAAATAGTCTCTTTGGGTAAATATGAAATCTACTCAGAGTTCTTGATAGAGCTGCTTCCTTGCTTTCCAACAAGCTCTCCTCTCCTCTGTCATTTCCAAAATGGCACCTGGGCCCAGGGGAAGCTTACATAGCCTCATGACAGCCAAGAGAAAGGGTTAATGACCCTTTGCTCATACTCTGGGGTCTCACTGAAGGGTCTTACATCCTACTGCTTGTTGACCCAGGATCTTATATTGGCATCTGGGGCCATGGCCCATTCTTTCTGCTCTGAGGGCCATCAAGCTTGAGTCCACTACAGAGGGCCTTGGCCTCTGTCATGGCTTCTGGTTACTAAGTCTTCACCCTGGCTGGTTGCCTTGTCTTAACCCCAGGCCTCTCCTGGCTCTCTGTGTCCCCTGATTTCTCTATTTCTTCATGACAGCTTGTGGGAATTTTGGTATACTCAATAGACCTTGTGCTGGCTGTGGGCAAGCAGCAGCTCTGCCTCATTCCTGTCCGCCTTGGCAATGACCTCGGGCAATGCTGCTCCGGGTTGATACAAGCTGTGCTAGGTCAGTCCCAAGCAACTGAAAAGACATTCGTGTTCCCTGGCAGGTGGGAACCTCCTTGACGTCATAATCTCCATTGTCCATTCTCTCTAGGCTGCGGGTATATTAGAGCTCCATGTTCATGCCTCCAAGCCGGCTCTTGATATCTAAAGAGGAGTTTAGGAGGTTTTGAATGTCCTCCTTCTATCCCAACAATAATCATTGTCTCTCTTTCTACTCAAAAGAGTCTAATTTAAGACACAAAGTTGAGCTGTGACTGCTTTGTTTATATCTGCCTTCCCCTGAAACAATAGATGACAGGATTGGCAGTACCACAGAAAAACTAGCAAGGAGACATCATTGTCCTCATGCATAGGACACCTTGGTTTAATTCCTAAAAATAATTTTCTTGTTGAAGCTGAACGATGGCATGTGGGGGTGCTTTTTAACCTTTCTCTCTATTTTGGGGTGCACTGGAGTTTTTTTTCCCATAATAAAGAGTTAAAAATAAATAAGGAAAAACACACATGCCCATTACACTTAGACACGTAATCTGCTGTCAGGTTTACTACAATCTTTGGGGCTGGAGGTTGTGCAGCCAGGGCAGAGCGCAGGGCCTGCTCCCTTCAGCCCAGCGAGGGAGGGACGGGCGGCACACAAGCTGGTAGAAGCCTGCAGCTGGAGTTGGGGCTGGAATTCATCACAGCTCCGCTCTGAGTCACTGTTGGCTCCTGCTTCATTAAAATAACAGGAGAAGCCCTTCATTTAGCCCGATTTAATTTTCAACTTTTATAATTCATTTAAAATTGGATCAAGGAGTTAATTTATGACAAGGGCAAGGGGTATCCCATGTGCTTATTGTGGGCAGAGGCATTCTAACTTAATTTATGGCTAAGGCAGCTTGTTATAATTGAGTGCAAAAAGGTGGTTTCTCATCCGGATTTTGGAGTCTCAGGGTGAGTGGAGAGAGGCCTGGGTGTACCAGGCTCTCCTTTTGGGAGAGCATTAGAGAAGGGCACATTTGGATGAAATGCCATCGATCAAAAGCTTTCCAAGGGGGTAAGAAAACCCATGATGGCAGCCCTCCTGCCTCCTCCCCAGGCATCCTGGGCTTCTCCCATGGCTGTTGGTGGATGGGAACATGTTCTGGAACAGGGAGGAAAGTGTAGCCTGCGTGCCTGCCAGGTGATACGTAAGACTCGCTCAGCGGGATGGAACTCTGCAGAAAGCTCTGAGGTGCCCCGGACCCGGCTGGGGGTGCCGCAGACTTTGAAGTTATCCATTCAGTAGCTCTGGATATAGCAGGTGTGTGTGTGTGCACATGTGAGTGAAGCTGTGTGTGACAGTTTGTGCAAATGTGAGGGCATATGTGTCTATCTGAGTGTGTGTGGATGTGAAGGAATGTGTATACATCTGTGGATGTGTATGAATCTGAGAGAATTCTGTGTATCTGTAAAAACGTATATGGATGTGGAGATGTGCATTTATTTGTGAATGTGCATGAATGGGTGGGGAATGTGTGGCATCTGGGTGTACGTAGATGGGGAAATCTGAATACATCTATGAATGTGAGGATGTTCATGCAAATATGTATATACTGATAGATGTGTTTGTGGGGGGTGATTGAGGGAAATGTGTGAAGATATTTGTGTATGTGCGGTATGTGTGAGCTTGGAGGGATGTGTGTATACTTGTGAATGTGTGTGTGTATTTGTCTGTAAATGTGGAGGGATGTGTGCTTATCTGTGAATGTGTGTGTGCATGTGTGTGAAGGTGGTGACGAGTTTATTTGTGAATGTGTGTGATTGAATGTGGAAGAATGTGTGTATATCTGCGCATGTGTGTATCTGAGTGTGCAAATGTGGGTACATCCTCCACATCGATGGAAGAAATCTGACTACATCTGTGAGTGTGTGTTCATACAAACGTGTGCACACTTGAGGATGTGTGACTGCGTGTGTGGGGTGTATATATATCTGTAGATGTAGATGTATATCTGTGTGTGAACGTGGGGGCTTGTGGCTGTATCTGACTGTGTGTATGTGTGGGGGGATGTGTGTGTGCACAAGCAGGCATGTGTGAATGTGGCGGAGGTCTGTGCATGTGAGTGTGTGAGTTTGTGAACCACATCTGTGTATGTGCTTGTGTGTGTATGTGCACATGTGTGTTTATACGCTCATCCACCGTGGCTGCACACAGCAGCGCGAGCCCCCACGATGGCTCAAATCTGAAAGTCTGAATCTGATATTGGGGTTCCTTGCGACAAGCTCATGCCATCTTCCTGACCTCTTAGACCATTCACTCATTCATTAATTGACAAGGATTTATGGAGCACCTTTTAAATGTTGGCCCTGGGAACCCCGTGGTGAACAAGGCAGCCGGTATCCCTACCCATGCCTGGGCCACGAACAGACACTCTATCTGGCTCAAGAAGCTTCCATCCAAGTCCCAACGCCAGTCATTTCCTTGCACCAGTCCTCCAGGCTTCCACTGCTACCCTTGGAGCCTGGGGACTGAGGGGCTCAGATGCTCCAGGGAGAGGGGCTCCCACACACTCAGAAAGTCAGGACCTGCAGGGCCTGCCACCTCCCCTTTGTGCCTCCCCCAGGCACCGGGCGCCCTTGCAGTGCTCAGTTTCTTTGGGTCAGCTATCTGATTAGCATACTTAGTAATGCATGATAACGTGTCTGATCAGCACATCATGGTGTTAAGAGGTTATTGTTATTATTACTATTAATATAACAGATAACCTCTATGGCCACTCATTCTGTGCCAGGCACCCTACCTGGAGCTGGACAGGCAGCATTTCATCTCATGCCCAAATAATCCCACGAGCCAGGATTTATGATCCCCATTTTAGCCAGGAGGTCACTGAAGCACAGAGAGGCACACTGATTTGCTCCAGGTTCCAGCTAACAAGTGGCCAGGCAGGGATTTGAATGCAAGACTGTCAGACTCAGCATCCCTGCCACTGCATGGGGGCCTAGTGATTTAATATGAGTCCATCCCTCAAGCCCTTCCCCACCCCAAATCTCCCCTCAGCAGGCCTTCGCAGGTCTTTTTTCCTGAGGTTTTGCCCACCCAGCACAGCTTTCTTGTTATTTTCCCAGCAGGCTTCCTGTCCTGTGCCATGATTTAGACTCCTGGCCCATAGGGTACCTCTGTGCACTTTAGGAAACAGCGCCCCCTCTGGGCAGCTGCAGGCCTGCAGGTCGGTGGCTTTGAGCCGCATGCTGGCTGGTTTCCGCTGGCACCTTGGCAGTTAGCACCCTGCACCCATCCTCTGATATCCGGGTGCCCTGGGCTTCGCTGACTTTGCATCCTGTACTCCCATCCATCCAAACCACACACGTGTCCTCCAAGACCCAGCTCCCCTGTGATTTCTTCCAGGAAGTACCGCTGGCTTTGCGCTGCCTTGGCCCCCTCAGAATGAGGGCCCACTCCCACCCCTTATCTGTCTCTCCTGTCACCTATTTGAAAGTCCATCTCGACCACCCTCCCAGAGGGCCACAAAGGCCGGTTCACCTTCATATCCACCACAATGAGTTATTTTCACTACCATGACTAACCTGTTAATGACGCCACTTGGGAGCGTCTTCTGAGTTTGGCATGGAGTTTAGGTCTTACCGACGTTATTCACGTCTAACTCTCACAGCAACCCTGGGAGTAGGTACTATTACTGTTCCCATTTTACAGTTGAGGAAACTGAGGCATAGAAAGGTCATATCACAAGTGCAAGGACACAGAGCTACTCTATGACTGAGCCCAAGCTCAAGTTTAGAGCCATCACTTTTAAAAGCTACTTAACACAGACAAAAGGCCCAGCATCCGGTGACGTTTATACTTTAAGGACTGCGCAGAGAGAGCAATGTGTAACCCAAAAGAATGATTCCAATGGTGGGATTCCAGGCACTGTGGCTTGGGGTGGGGGAGAGACTGGGACCTGGGAGGCCTTTCCAGGGCTTTCCGATCACAGCTCGGAGGAAGCGGCGGTGTGGCAGGCTGACCTGGGTCGCGTTCTCCATTTCTGGAGGCCCCTTTTAAAACCGATGTTGTGACAGAGGGTTATGACATGCTTCCGTTAATGTGGGTCTGGGACAGATTTTAGCCTTTAATGCAGTTGTGGTTTTTATGGCCGTGTGCATTGTCCTTAGCTGCCCCTGACCCCTCTCTCCCTCGGGCCTCAGGGTAATGGGCATATGAAATAAATCTATTTCATGAATCAATGAGACATTCTTAGGCATCCTCATATCAGCTTTGGAAAAAGTGGAAGAGGAATGGAGTTTCAGAGCTTTGCCTCATGAGCATCTCAAGGAGCTTTGTGTTTCTTGGATGCAAGGAGCCAGGGAGGGAAGATGCTTGGGAAAGAAATGTCCCCGAGGCACCTCTCAGCAAACTCATGGCTGCACCTGGGCAAGAGGCTGTGGTTCTCCCTTTCCGAGGAGCACATGGTCTGCACAGAGGGCACAGGAAATAGTTGACAAATGAATAATGTTGACTAGGCCACACTGTCCAGCTTTCTTTTTTACTCTATTCCAGGGTCTCTCCACCTTGGTTCTATTGACATTCTGAGCTGGATAATTGCCATGGGGGATTGTTCTGTGTGTGATAGAATGCTTAGCAGCAGCTCTGCCCTCTGCCTTCTAGATGCCAGTAGCTACTTCCTAGGTGTGCCCATCCAAATTGTCTCCAGACATTGCCGAGTGACCCCTAGGGGAGGGGGCCTGCAAAATAGCCCCCTTGAGAACCACTGTATTCATCAAAAATCTCTGGAACACGGCACTAGCCTCCCCAAAGAGAAAAAGAATCTGACAACTCTGTCTTGGGTATCTCTTTTCCTGAACAATCTGGAGCCCTCACACCTGGGAAATGCTGTCTCCCACAAGAGCCAATTCTTGTTTCTGATATGGACCAAGATTAACGTGTGGCACCTTCTCTCATGGGTGGCAGGAGGTGTTTGGAAGTTGTTTGCTACCATGTAGGATCAAGGTGTTTCTTCCTGAACACCTTCTGGGTGCTGGGCATCATGCTGGGCTAACAGGGACTTGCTGTTCACCCTATGAATTTGGGGACTTGGGATGACCCGGGCAGAGCTGTCAATCAGTGATGCATCCCCTGAAAACCAGATAAAGGACGGACCAGGGAATAATAATTAAAATAACAATAACTGGGGAAGCGGGTGTGGCTCAATCGATAGAGCTCCCGTTTACCATATGGGAGGCCCCGGGTTCGCTTCCCGGGGCCTCCTTGTGAGGGCAGGCCGGCCCGCGCGGTGCGGTGGGCTGATGCAGCAGGACCTCACAGCAAGGGGGAGATAAGCAGACACAGATGAAACGCACAGCGAATGGACACAGCAAGCACAAGCAGCAAGGGGGGGATAAATAAATAAATAAATAAATCTTAAAAAAAAAACAACAACAACTGAAGTGCCATGAGCAGTTATTATGAACTGAGAGATTTTACTGCTTGATCTCAGCTCATGCTCAGAGCCACCCCAAAAGGTTGGTGCTATCAAGGAAACCAAGGGCCAGATGTATTTCAAAACATTCAAAGTCCGTGGCAAGTAAGTGATGGCGTTTGTCCTCAAAGCCAGCTGGATCAGACTCTAGGACCTGGAAGGATTTTTTTCTTCCATATGGAAAGGTCAAAGGGATTATTTGTGAACAGCCATAAACCCATCACCTAGATTCTGCAATTAATATTTTGCTCTACTTGCTTTACCCATATCCATCCTCTATCTATCCATCCATCAATCCATTTTATTTCTTTTTGTATGTGTGAGTTTCAAAGCTGCAGACCTTAGTAACAATTTACCCTGCACATATCAGCCAATATATCATTCACTAACATTTAATATTTGTTTATAATTTTTTTGAGATGAAGTTTATATCCGTGAAACACACAAAACTTAAGCCTGCCAATACATGAGTTTCGATGAATGCATATACGTGCATAATACACAATTCTAGCAACGTAGAAAGCATTAGTATCCCCTATAAACTTTCCTCATGCTCTTTTCCAGTCAATTCCTGACTCCACTCTACATAGGCTACATAGGCTGCTACTGATTTTTAGCTACTGAATTTAGTCTGTTCTAGAACTTCTAAACAGTGGATTTCTATAATATGTCCTCTTTTGTGTAAGGTTTCTTTTACTCACATAATGTTTTTGAGAATCATCCATGTATCTATAGTTTGTTCCCTTTTTTTTGCTGAATTCCATTATACAAATGTACCTCAGTTTATTCCATTTTCTCATTGATGAGCACTTGGGCTGTTTCCAGATTTTTGACAATTATGAATAAAGCAGCTGTGAATATTCTCACACAAGTCCATTTGTGGGCATATGCTTTTATTTCTCTTGGGTAAATACCTAGAAATGGAATTTCTGGGCCATAGGGTAGGCATGTGTTTGGTTATATTAAAAACTGCTGCGCTTTTCCCCAAAGTTTACCGTTTTACATTCCCACTAGCAACGTATGAGAGCTCCAGCTGCTCTGTATCCTCACCAACATTTAGTGTTGTCTGGCATTTCATTTTTAACCATTCTGGTAGGTGTATAGTGGTATCTCACTTGCATTTTCCGGATGACGAATGGTGAAATATCCATTCAAGTTTTTTGACTTTTTAAAAAAATTTGGTCATTCATCTACTGACTATTGAGCTGGAGGAGTTCTTTATATAGTCTCAGTACCAGCCTTTTGACAGATACATGTTTTGGAGCTTGTGGCTTTAACAAGTGATCAGAGCAGATGAAGAGCCAGGGGCGTGCAGATTGTTCATTCAGGTTGGCGTGAGTCCCTCTCCCATCCTCATTGCAACCCATGCCTGGGTAGGTCACAAAACTGAAAAGTGCTCTGCACACTAAAGAATATGTGAGGTGAGAGGACAAAGAGGAAAGAGAAAGAAAGAGAGGAAGTGAGGATTGGCAAAGGAATGATGTCGCATGGAAGTTAGCTCAAGAGGCTATGACCCACCTTCAGCTTTCCTTCTCCCGGATGCAGGTTTTACTTGGCGTGAACTCTTCTGTGTTGAGCTTTGTAGATTTGGAATCTGTGAGATCATTTCTGTGATTCACCAAATATTTCCATCTCTCCTTCCAGACACAAGAAAAGACTGCATTTCCCTGCCTTCTCTGAAGTTAGGCATTCTGCTGTGACTTCTTTGCCCAACGAATGTGAGCAGAAGTGATTTCTGGGCAGAAGAATTTAAATTTAAGAACCTGCGGAACTCTCTCCTTTCCAGGTTCTTCTTCCACTACTGTGGTAATTAATGCTGGTTGCCTGGATCACCGAGGGTGACGGTGAGCAGCACCCCCTGCCAATATGAGTTAAATATGTAGCATTAGTATGAAAAAAGCATTTGTTGAGATTTTGTGGTTGTTTGTTACTGCAGCATAACTCAGCCTATCCTGACTGATAGAGGATCCCTTTTCCTTTCTAAAGTCTCCCTAAGAAGGATGATGGGATTTATGCCTCAGCTTTCTTTCTTCTTTTATCTTTATACAGACGTCGTCGCTAGTCTATGAAATTGATAGCCTGATTTTCTTACAGCAAATGAATAAATATAACAATTGAAACTTGATCTTGCCATTTAGAAGAGTTTCTTTTCTCTTCTTTCCCTTTTTTAAGCAGCAGGGAAATGATTTTGCTTTTTAATGTATGATAACCAACAGAGTGAATTAGGGCAAATTTTAATTCAAGCAACAACAAACAACATTTAATTCTGTTTTGAAATAGGGATGAAAGAATATAGAAGTCATGGGAACTTACAGCATCTCCATGGGATCCTGAAAGGGTTTGCATCGGCAAGCTAAGCAGAATCTTCCCTGAGTAGACAGGAGACAGTTGCTAGAAGATTCTGCTCTCAGATCTCTCAGATGAACCACTAAAGAAGATGGAATCAGTCTGCCAGGGCCGAGTGCAGTTTCTTCTCTTCTTCAACCATGCCCCACAAACATGGCTAATATTTGACAACCAAATCCTTGTCCAGGAATGATCAGCAAATCTAAAATTTCATGAGTTGATGTGTCTAGTTTCAAACTAATGGCCCATTACATGTTTCAGACTCTGCAGCATATCCAAAGGGTTTTTACAAAGGGCCTAGCACTTAGCTTTGGGAATTAAAGAGTAAATAAAAGTCCAATTGATTCTACACAATTCAACAAATATTTCTTGATCACTTTGCAGGGACCAATAATCACAGTTTATATAGGAATCTGTTCAAAATAAAGTAAGCAGGGACTGATTAAATCCCAGGGAAGAGAAGTGTCAACAGAGGACCAGTTGGCTAAGTTTTTTTTTTCATCAGCAAATGCTCACTCAGACGCATGCACTGATCAGCCTCCTCCTCTGCTCTGGAGCAGTGCCGGCAGCAACGCAACAGAAACCGGGGATTCCTAAGGCAAGCAGTGGTGTTTTCAATTGCGAGGGCCATTCACACTCTCCCCCAGCCTTGTTTCTTTCAGGAGCTTGGCCTGTGGACCTGAACTCATTTTCATGGCTATATCAATATCCTCTGTGATGGCCCAGGTTGGCTAGAATGGATAATGATCCGCTATTGTGATTATCATTCATTTTGCAATTTTATCTCAATCAAAAGAGTCAGGCTTAAGAGTTGTGGCTCTAGCCAAGTCCCCAGGGCTGAGATCTTAACTCTCTGGGCTGGGAGCCTCTGATGAACTCACATGGAACTGATTTAGTGGCCAGACAGCCTAATGGCAGAGGAGAACTATACTAAAGAAATGGGCTTCTCTGCCGGCCTATGTTTCCAGATTGAGTATGTAGCTAACAGTATCAATTGCTCTGCTTTTATTACCTCATTCAATCGTCGCAACAAACTGCTGATATAGGTGTTATTTTTAATCCCCATTTTACAGATGAGGAAACTGAGGCACAGAGACTCAGTGTCACTGAACTTGTTAAGTTGCAGAGTCATGAGTTGCTCTGGGAAGTCTGGCTCCAAGATCATCAGTAACTTTAAGAAAATTGCACTGGTGCCAGAGAAAGAAAGGGCACGTAAAGGGGGTGGGGGTGCTGCGGGTCTTTCGGCAACCTGCTGTAGCATAAAGGAAGCCACCACTGAACAAATGTAGGCTCTGTATGCTGGGAGACAGGCAAAGGAGCATTAAGTTTAAATAAATAAATAAATAAACTAAAAGATTTTAAAAAAATATATTAAATGTTCTCCTAGATGTAGTATAAAATGAAAAAGAAAATCATGAAACAGTGATCACATTTAAGTAAAAACAGAAGAACTGTATGTGTACCTGGCCATAAATATGAAGAAAAAATACAAAAAGATATTGAAAGGATGTGCACAAAACTGCATTTGAGGAAGCGGGAGTGGCTCAGTCGATAGAGACCCCGTTTACCATATGGGAGGCCCCGGGTTCGCTTCCCGGGGCCTCCTTGTGAGGGCAGGCTGGCCCGCGCAGCCTAGTGGGCTGATGCAGCGGGACCTCACAACAGGAAGCGGGTGTGGCTCAACCGATAGAGCCCCCATTTACCATGTGTGAGGCCCCGGGTTCGCTTCCCGGAGCCTCCTTGTGAGGGCAGGCCGGCCCGCGCGGCGCGAGGGGCTGATGCAGCGGGACCTCACAGCGAAGGGAAGATAAGCAGACACGGAGAAGACACACAGCGAATGGACACAGCAAACACAAGCAGCAAGGGGGGGATAAATAAATAAATAAATAAATCTTTAAAAAAAAAAACAACTGCATTTGCCTCTGGGAAGGAAAGCAAGATGGAAAGGGCAGTGAAGAGGGAATTTTCACATTCAGCTAGGTATCCTTATGGCTTACTAAATTCTTTTACAGGAACAGTGTATTCATGTATTACTTATCTTATTTTTAAAGACAAATCTGTATTAAAAGACATTCAATAACAAGTGTTGGCAAGGATGCGGGGAAATTGGGATTGACATTGCAAAATGGTACAGCTGCTTTGGCAGTTTGGCAGTTCCTCAAACTGTTAAACAGAGCTGCCATATGACCCAGCAATTCCACTCCTAGGTATATATGCACCAGAAATGAAGACATATGTTCACCCCAAAACTTGTAGACAAATGTTCATAGCAGCATTATGCCTAATAGCCCAAAAGTGGAAGCCACCCAAATGTCTGTGAACTGGTATAGATATACATGGGATATGATTCAGCTATAAAAAGGAATGAAGTACTGATATGTGCTACAGCATGGATGAACCTTCAAAACATTATGGTAAGTGAAATAAGTCAACCGCAAAAGACCATGTATTGTAGATTCCATTTATATGAAATGTCCAAAATAGGTAAATCTATAGAGACAGAAGGTAAATTAGTGGTTGCTTAGGGTTGGTGCAGGGGGACTGGGGAGTGGCTGCTAATCTAATGGGTACCAGGTTTCTTTTGAGGGTGATGAAAATGTTCTAAAATTAGGTTGCCCTAATGGTTGCCCAACTCTGTGACTACACTAAAAACCACTCATCTGTGTGCTTTAAATGGACGAATTTTATGGTATGTGAACAATGTCTCTGTAAGGCTGTTATTTTAAAAATCTGTACAGTGTACTTCTTTACAGACTCTAGCATTTTAAATGCCATCTTTAGATTATAAGTGAGATTTTTTATAAAACATTTAGATAATATAGAAAGGTATAATTAAGAAAAGAATCACCAAAGATTTTTAAAAATTATTTTAATGAAAATTTGAAATATTTGGAAGGGCATTAGAGGAAAATTAAGGCTTTCTTCGATCAGAGATTCCCAATTCTTCTCCCCAATGATAAACTTTCATCAGCCTCTTGTGTAGGCTTCTTTAATTTTTCTACATATACACAAGTATGTAAAGTGCTCTTTCTCTATATATATATGTACATACATACACACATACACATATATGAGTGTACATATATAATTATGTATATGTATGTATGTATATGTATCCTTTAAAAATAATTGGAATCCCATGACGCATCCTATTATGCCTCTTGCCTTTTAAAAGTAAACAGCGTATCTTGGCCATGTTTCCCCACCAAGAGCTATGGATCTTGTCCATCTTTTTAATAGCTGCATAATATTTCCTAATTTATTTCTCTGTTTCTTTCTTGCTGATTGTCTCCTGTATTCTGCTTTGGCTGACGCTGCTGCCTCCAACATTGAAGACAGCCATGGGATGATTTCCTCCATGGGGAATCTCTGAGTCAAACACAAGCAGGGCCTGAGAGGCCTGTTCATCTACACCCTCCCTAACTTTTATTTTAATTTCAGTAACTAATCCAGAAGCAAAACGAGGTGTACTGTGACGATCCCATTCTACCCCTCCTCAACCAGTACTGCTCCACTGGCAACCATTGCTACCAATTGGAATTAGTATTGGCCCTCAACTTTTAAAGGGGACTTTACAAGTGGCCAACACAAACAGGCACCTCAATTCTTAGAAGTCAAGGTAGAACACTTCATTCTTGATAAATATCAAGTAGCTTTTGAAAGTGAAATAGTCCAAGAGCTTGCTTGTCCCAAGATTAGAGAGTGGAAGGGAATAGCATTTTGCAATTATATAAAGAACTCTAATTGGGGTAGCAATACTGGCTAGGAAATATTTAACATTGTGTGTGTGTGTGTGTGTGTGAGAGAGAGAGAGAGAGAGAGAGAGAGAGACAGCCTGATAAGGTAGAGAGATGCTAGCTTTTTGAATCAGACAGTCTGGATTAAAATCTCAACTCAACTATTGGCAAACTGCAAACCTGAACCTGAAATCTCTCTGAATATCAGCTTCCTGGGCTGTGAGTTAGGGATAATTCTGCCTCCCTTGCAATTTAATCAGAAGCAGGGCCAGGACCAAGTGGAATGAGTGAAGAACACCTCGGGAGCAAAATTTAAGGCTGTGCCAGAAAGCTCAGTAATCCAGATAAATAAAATTTTAATGCAATATTTCAAAAAATCAAATCGGCAAACTGTGGCCTGTGGGCCTGCTGCCTGTTTTTGTCAATCCAGTTTCACTGGAATTAGAGATGATATATGCAGGGCCTTTGGTTCAGTGCCTGACACTTAGAAATAGGTGTATTTCAGGTGAATCGCGTAGCTTGGGTTGACGGGTGTTTCTGAATCCTTGGATCGTAGAATACCGAATTTAAAAGAATGCTCTCTGGTCATTCTCCTGCCTGCCTCCACCCCACCCCAGTGCCCTGCCCATTGCTTATAACCAAACTGGGGCTCCATCCGGAAGCCATTTATCAGAGTGGCAGATTAAAATGATATAGCAGGAAGTTTTCTGTTCATATTGTACTATAACCGAATCACCAGGTCTCTACTGATAATTCCTTACATGCTGCTGCTCTCAGGCTGCCGCTCTGAAGTGCTTTTTGCCGTAATGATTTTATACCCACTTCTATAATGGCCTCCTGACGCTGTCGATCAGCAACCCTTCCATGTACAATATCATTCTACCATCCGTCTTGGGAGAATGCTTAAAAGCTTTCTCTCATTTTCTCCATTTAACTCATGTATTATCTGAGTTTTTACATTAAATGGCCATTCTTAATATCCCATGACGCATCACCTCTTTTCTAGAGAGGACACCGATACAGTACTTAACCGATTCCAGAATCTATACTAATCAAATCATGCTTTCCCACTTCAGCCAAGAGCAGTTCGTTCGGTGCAACAGCATTTAATCTGGAGAAGGAACTTATGAAAGAGAACAAAAACAATTTAAGCTGCAGTTGGTTAAATGTGAGCGTGATTGAGGCAATTTGTTTTATAAAAAGGAATTAGCAGATATTGAAGTCAAGTTGTGGAATGAAGGTCAAAAATCCTCAGATTTATTGCCCACGTACAACTGGCAACAATGTTTTTTAAAAAGCCTAACCTGGGCAAATGGTGGATAAACATTTGTGTTTTGATACTAAAGGAGAAGAAAGGCTACAGCTAAGGCTTTAAATCTGCGCTATGATCTAGTAATTTAAAAACACTGAAATCCACTCTTGAAATCCTGATACTTCACCCAGGACTTGTTACACTACGTTTAATCTATGCTTCCCAGCACTGCCTTGAGCAATAAGCTAGAAAGCTCACTTTAAGCACCTATTTTAAGGGAGAAAGGTCTGTTCACTGGCCCACCTTCCCTGTAGAATTCCAAAACAGAAAAGATGAAGCCCAAATTCCTTTACAATATAAAGGGACAGAACTGATTTTGCCGTGAGGCCCCTGGATTTAGGTTATTCAAGAGATTTTTTTAAGAGGAAAGACGCCCCCAAACCTGCAGGCTGATTTCTTTCTTGTACAGATAGCAAGTTCCATCTCAGTAATGGATTGGGGGCAAGACATAGGATGCATTTGGACGCCAGTAATTTAGACGATGCTCGTTTCAATCTGAGAGTGGCTGGGGGCTGATAGGAGGGCAGTGGTGATGACAGAGGACCCTGCATCAGCCACCCTTTTGATGTGGACACCAGCCCTGGAGAGGAATGCATGAATTTCATTGACTAACCCAGAATCTGAGTGGTGGTGACCCCAAAAAAGGAGAGTGGAGGTTCCCCAAGCTTTAGAGCCAAA